>QNUK01000827.1:176893-221893 GCA_013621035.1 Clarias magur | reverse complement strand
TTTCCTCCTGGGTTTTACTGTGGTTTTCTCTTTGGGTGTCGGTGCTGGTGTGCAGGTCTGAGGTTCCTGTGCCTCTCCGGTACTGGTGCTGGGGGCGTGGTCAGCGTTGTGGGCGTGGTCAGTGCTGACTACTGTACACGCGCCGGGATGTTTACTCGCGCTGTGTACAGTAGTGGCGGTGCTGGAGTCAGCGCCGGGTGCGGTGTGTGTCTCTGCGGTGGCGGTGTGTGTGAGACTGACCTTCGTGAGCACTGACTCGGGCGTGTCGCTGAGGCCCGCGGCGGACTCGGACTCCTCGGTGTTCTCAGGCTGACTGTCCCCGCTTTGCCGCTGCTGCTGTTTCCCGGCCGCGTCGCTCCTCGAGCTCCCCGGCTGCGCGGCTCCGTGTGGACAGCTCAGCCTTTTGTGTCCGACGTCCCCGCACTCGAAACACCTCAGCGGCTCCGTGGTGGCGAACACGGTGTAGCTGCCGTCCCCCGCTTTACACTTAAAGTTCACATTCAGTGTCCCTTCCTGGTTATTTAGCACCATTAGTATCTGCCTCCGGAAGGACAGGACGTGCTTCACGCTGGAGCTCTTACACCCGAGCGGGATGGCCCTCATGGGGCTGACGAACCTCCCGAACCGGGCCAGCTCCCTCATGATCGCCTCGTCCTGTACAAACGGAGGCACGTTGGAGATCAGCACTCTCGTGGCGGGGGCAGACAGAGGGGAGACCGGCACCGCTGATCCTCTCACGGTTATTCCGCTCTTCACGAGCGCGCTCACGAGGTCGGTCTGTTTTAGAAACACCACCACCGCTTTGTTCATCCGGGAGGCTGAGTAGATGTTCCCGCACCCGACCTCCTCTCCCACCGCTAGCAGCACTTCTTCAACGAAGACCCCAGTGTCCACGACACACCTCACGCCATTCCGGAGAGACAAACTCTCCACACCGGCCTCGGAGGCCATGGTGCCCCGCTCGCTCTCTCTCACGAAAAAGTTTCAAATCATATGTATTTTACATAGCATTCACTAAAGTAATTAATGGAAATGAAAAAGGGGAATAAATAAAGCAAAAATAAATAAATGAATAGAGAAGTGGGGGGGAAAAAACGGAAGTTTTTCTCGAAAAACTTGGGTAGTAGGAATTTTCAAACAGTTCTTTTTCATCATTCTCACACTTAAAGGCAAAGACATATACAGAGAGAGAGAGAGAGAGAGAGAATGGAGAGACAGAGGAGAGAGACAGAGAGAGAGAGAGACAGAGAGAGAGACAGAGAGAGAGATGAGAGAGAGACTTGAGAGACAGAGGGAGAGAGAGAGAGAGAGAGACAGAGAGAGACAGAGAGAATGGAGTTAGAGGAGAGAGACAGAGAGAGAGAGAGAGACAGAGAGAGAATGGAGACAGAGGAGAGAGACAGAGAGAGACAGAGAGAGAGACGAGAGAAAGACAGAGATGAGGGAGAGACAGAGAGATGAGAGAGACGAGAGACAGGAGAGAGACAGAGAGAGAGAGAGAGAGAGACAGAGAGAGAGAGAGACGGAGACAGAGGGGAGAGACAGAGAGAGAGAGAGAGAGAGAATGGGAAAGTTGACAGAGGGAGAGAGACAGAGGGAGAGAGAGAGAGACAGAGAGAGAGACGGAGAGACAGAGGGAGAGAGACAGAGAGAGAGAGAGAGAGAGACAGAGAGAGACAGAGAGAGAGATGGAGAGACAGAGGGAGAGAGACAGAGAGAGAGAGAGAGAGACAGAGAGAGAGACGGAGAGACAGAGGGAGAGAGACAGAGAGAGAGAGAGAGACAGAGAGAGAGACGGAGAGACAGAGACAGAGAGAGAGAGAGACGGAGAAACAGAGGGAGAGAGAGAGAGAGACGAGACAGAGGAGAGAGACATTTATATGGTAGAGAGAGAGAGACAGAGTAGAGAGAGAGAGAGAGACAGAGAGAGAGATCTAGAGAGATGAGGGAGAGAGACAGAGAGAGAGAGAGACAGAGAGAGAGACAGAGAGACAGAGATGGAGAGAGACAGAGAGAGAGACGGAGAGACAGAGGGAGAGAGACAGAGAGAGAGAGAGAGAGAGACAGAGAGAGAGAGACGGAGAGACAGAGGGAGAGAGACAGAGAGAGAGAGAGAGAGAGACGGAAAGACAGAGGGAGAGAGACAGAGGGAGAGAGAGAGAGACAGAGAGAGAGACGGAGAGACAGAGGGAGAGAGACAGAGAGAGAGAGAGAGAGAGACAGAGAGAGACAGAGAGAGAGACGGAGAGACAGAGGGAGAGAGACAGAGAGAGAGAGAGAGACAGAGAGAGAGACGGAGAGACAGAGGGAGAGAGACAGAGAGAGAGAGAGAGACAGAGAGAGAGACGGAGAGACAGAGGGAGAGAGACAGAGAGAGAGAGAGAGACAGAGAGAGAGACGGAGAGACAGAGACAGAGAGAGAGAGAGAGACGGAGAGACAGAGGGAGAGAGACAGAGAGAGAGAGAGACGGAGAGACAGAGGGAGAGAGAGAGAGAGAGAGAGACAGAGAGAGAGACAGAGAGAGAGACGGAGAGACAGAGGGAGAGAGAGAGACAGAGAGAGGTTTTGAGGTTTTAAACTCACTTTTATTGTTACAAATTAAGGAAGGGACTATTTTGCATTTTTATATACAAATATATATATATACACACACACACACACACACATAGTATATTAACATATGTACAGATTTTTTTTTTCACTTTTTTCCTAAAAAAAAGAGAGAAAACCCCTGTGACCCTCCACCCCACCAATAACTCCAATGTCTTCTAAAGTCTTCATTTTTTATTTTATTTTTTTTATTTTGAGTTCAGTCAACCTGTCACGTTTTATAGTCCGGATTATTTTATGAGTGTATAGTTGTGATCGTTGTATTGCTTTAGTCCAAGTTACTGTCAGTGTCCATGTCTTGTGGTTTCTCCTTACTGGGGGCAGTTTTCAGTTTCTTATTAATTGATTTGAGGTTTTTTTAGCAGTTTATTGTCTCCTGGAAATAGTTTGTTGACCACTTGTCTTTTTTCTTTTGTTGTTAACTGTAAGAATGTGTTGATCTGTTCCTCAATGTCTCCGTCTCCAACGGCTCCGTGTGGACAGCTCAGCCTTTTGTGTCCGACGTCCCCGCACTCGAAACACCTCAGCGGCTCCGTGGTGGCGAACACGGTGTAGCTGCCGTCCCCCACTTTACACTTAAAGTTCACATTCAGTGTCCCTTCCTGGTTGTTTAGCACCATTAGTATCTGCCTCCGGAAGGACAGGACGTGCTTCACGCTGGAGCTCTTACACCCGAGCGGGATGGCCCTCATGGGGCTGACGAACCTCCCGAACCGGGCCAGCTCCCTCATGATCGCCTCGTCCTGTACAAACGGAGGCACGTTGGAGATCATGACTCTCGCACGGACTCCTCGGTGCTCCCCCGCTCGTTGTCCTCGCGCCGCTGCCGCTGTTTCCCGGCCGTGTCGCCGCGCGAGCTCCCCGGCTGCACGGCTCCGTGCGGACAGCTCAGCCTCTTGTGTCCCACGTCCCCGCACTCGAAACACCTGAGCGGTTCCGTGGTGAAGACGGTGTAGCCGCTGTCCCCCTCTTTACATTTAAAGTTCACATTTAAAGTCTGATCTTGGTTGTTTAAGATCATTATCACTTGCCAGCGGAAGGACAGGATGTGCCGCATGTTGGAGCTCTCACACCCGAGCGGGATCGCTCTCATGGGGCCGACCAACTTCCCGAAACGGGCAGCTCCTTCAATATCGCCTCGTCCTTTATGAACGGAGGAACGTTAGATATGAGCGCGCGCGGGAGTAGATGTTCTCACACCCGATCCTCTCCCCCACCGCAAACAGAACGTCCTCGATCGGCACACCGTCCTCGGGGACACACCTGACGCCATGCCGGAGAGACAAGGTCTCTACACCAGCCTCAGAGGACATGGTGCCCCGCTCACGCTCACTGTAAACTTTATATTTTTAAGTGAAAAACATTCACTAATTAAAGAAATATAAATAAATAAATAAACAGTCCTCCAAAAACTTGGCAGAACGCCAAACAGCCTTTCGCACGCTCGCTCACACCCAGAGAGAGAGAGAGAGAGAGTTTTGGTACGCTTGCTCCGTGCCCGGGTATGATTACGCCCCCCAGCTTTCACATTAGCAGTATTGTTCTGTACTCGAGTACACGTTCATATCTTTACACTCCGATACACTAGGTGGCGGTATGCACCCAGTGACCTTATGGGCCATCAGTAAACACAAAGAAGGAGAGATTTGACCGCTATAATTAATCTAATTCTAGGCATTTCTACTGTATAAGTGATGGCCGTGCAGTTCAGACGATGACAGCAGCGCGTCCTGCACACACACACACACACACACACACACACACACACACACACACACATCTGGATTTGATTTATAGCCGTGTCTGAGTACACAGGATCAGCTCTTCATGTGTCACAGTACAGAGAGCTCACACCGCACAGACGTACACCGCGCACGAGAGAGAGAGAGAGAGGGGGGGGGGGGAGATGGGGGGGGCGGTATTACAAAATTCTAAAAACAAACAAAACACACGCTAGAGATGAAAATGTGATAGAAATAGTCATCTGTATAAATTCCAAATAAAGAATATCTAGAAAAAATCTAGAATTCCAAATAAAAAGAAAACTGCAGAGTGTGTGTCACCGCATAGAGTCCTGAAGTAGTGGATGTAAAAAAAAAAGTTCAAATTATGTAAACAATGATGAGTATTTATATTTTTTAACAACAAAACTTAAGATGTTGGGATAAACACGTCCTCTCTCTCTCTGTCTCTCTGTCTGTCTGCTCGAGCAGGATATTGTGAAAAAACCCCCCATCAAGTTGACTTTCAGCAGGACTACACACTCACCATTCTCCTTCTAACATCTATCATTCTTGACACACACACACACACACACACACACACACACACACACACACACACACACACACACACTCTTGTCCATCAATCCTGTGGTGAGGAAGGACATCAGAAGATCAGTTGAAGGAAGCAACTTCATCATAGTGACTCTCTCCATTACAGCTGATTTATATCTGTGCTTTACAATTTTATTTAAAAGAAACAAACATCTAAAATGTATTTAAAACATAACCTGTACACAGTGTTGGTGTCTGGATTAAAGGAGATCGAAAAGAAGAAAAGCTAGAAAATCAAAACACGTTCTTCCTTTAAAACAGGCTTTTAATTACAAGACAGGAATAAACCCTTTTGGAGTATAGTTTAGAGTGTAGAGTATAGTTAAGTGAACAGTTTCGAGTATGGGTATTTAGGGTATTTAAAAGGTCCACTGAAAAAGAGAGCATGGGTCAGAGTATAGTAAGGATATAGTTTAGCATCTATTTTTAGTACACTGAGAGTAGACTAGTTTAAAGTACACTGGGAGTATGGTTTAAAGTAAACTGACAATATAGTTTTAAGTATCTTTAGAGTATACCGAGAGTACAGTTTAGAGTATGTTTTTTAAAAGTACATTGAGTGTGCAGTTTAGAGTATTTTTAGAGTATAGCTCAGCGGATGCTGAGAGTACAGTTTTTAGATTATGTTTTTGAGTATACTGAGAGTGCAGTTTAGAGTATATTTAGAGAATGTTTTTCAGTATACTGAGAGTACAGTTTAGAGTATATTAGAGTATTTTTAGAGTATGTTTTTGAGTATACTGAGAGAACAGTTTAGAGTATATTTAGAGAATGTTTTTGAGTATACTGAGAGTGCAGTTTAGAGTATATTTAGAGAATGTTTTTGAGTATACTGACAGTACATTTTAGAGTATTTTAGAGTATGTTTTTCAGTAAACTGAGAGTGCAGTTTAGAGTATATTTAGAGTATGTTTTTGAGTATACTGAGAGTACAGTTTAGAGTATTTTAGAGTATGTTTTTGAGTATACTGAGAGTACAGTTTAGAGTATTTTTAGAGTATGTTTTTGAGTATACTGAGAGTGCAGTTTAGAGTATATTTAGAGTATGTTTTTGAGTATACTGAGAGTACAGTTCAGCGTATATTTAAAGTTTAGAGTATTTTTAGAGTATAGCTCAGCGGATGCTGAGAGTACAGTTTTTAGATTATGTTTTTGAGTATACTGAGAGTGCAGTTTAGAGTATATTTAGAGAATGTTTTTCAGTATACTGAGAGTACAGTTTAGAGTATATTAGAGTATTTTTAGAGTATGTTTTTGAGTATACTGAGAGAACAGTTTAGAGTATATTTAGAGAATGTTTTTGAGTATACTGAGGGTACAGTTTAGAGTATGTTTTTGAGTATACTGAGAGTGCAGTTTAGAGTATATTTAGAGAATGTTTTTGAGTATACTGAGAGTACAGTTTAGAGTATTTTTAGAGTATGTTTTTCAGTAAACTGAGAGTACAGATTAGAGTATTTTAGAGTATGTTTTTGAGTATACTGAAAGTGCAGTTTAGAGTATATTTAAAGAATGTTTTTGAGTATACTGAGAGTGCAGTTTAGAGTATATTTAGAGAATGTTTTTGAGTATAATGAGAGTACAGTTTAGAGTATTTTTAGAGAATGTTTTTGAGTATACTGAAAGTACAGTTTAGAGTATTTTTAGAGAATGATTTTGAGTATACTGAGAGTGCAGTTTAGAGTATTTTTAGAGTATGTTTTTTGAGTATACTGAGAGTGCAGTTTAGAGTATATTTAGAGAATGTTTTTGAGTATACTGAGAGTACAGTTTAGAGTATTTTTAGAGAATGTTTTTGAGTATACTGAGAGTGCAGTTTAGAGTATATTTAGAGTATGTTTTTGAGTATAATTACAGTACAGTTTAGAGTATTTTAGAGTATGTTTTTGAGTATACTGAGAGTACAGTTTAGAGTATTTTTAGAGTATGTTTTTTGAGTATACTGAGAGTGCAGTTTAGAGTATATTTAGAGAATGTTTTTTGAGTATACTGAGAGTGCAGTTTAGAGTATATTTAGAGAATGTTTTTGAGTATACTGAGGGTACAGTTTAGAGTATGTTTTTGAGTATACTGAGAGTGCAGTTTAGAGTATTTTTAGAGTATGTTTTTGAGTATACTGAGAGTACAGTTTAGAGTATTTTTAGAGTATGTTTTTGAGTATACTGAGAGTGCAGTTTAGAGTATTTTTAGAGAATATTTCCTAGTATAATGAGAGTACAGTTTAGAGTATTTTTAGAGTATGTTTTTGAGTATACTGAGAGTGCAGTTTAGAGTATTTTTAGATTATGTTTTTGAGTATACTGAGAGTGCAGTTTAGAGTATTTTTAGATTATGTTTTTGAGTATACTGAGAGTGCAGTTTAGAGTATTTTTAGATTATGTTTTTGAATATATTGAGAATGCAGTTTAGAGTATTTTTAGAGTATATTTTTGAATATATTGAGAATGCAGTTTAGAGTATATTTAGAGTATGTTTTTGAGTATACTGAGAGTGCAGTTTAGAGTATATTTAGAGAATGTATTTGACTATACTTAGAGTGCAGTTTAGAGTATATTTAGAGAATGTTTTTGAGTATACTGAGAGTGCAGTTTAGAGTATTTTAGAGTATGTTTTTGAGTATACTGAGAGTGCAGTTTAGAGTATTTTTAGAGTATGTTTTTGAGTATACTGAGAGTGCAGTTTAGAGTATATTTAGAGAATGTTTCTGAGTATACTGAGAGTGCAGTTTAGAGTATATTTAGAGAATGTTTTTGAGTATACTGAGAGTGCAATTTAGAGTATTTTTAGAGAATATTTCCTAGTATAATGAGAGTACAGTTTAGAGTATTTTTAGAGTATGTTTTTGAGTATACTGAGAGTGCAGTTTAGAGTATTTTTAGATTATGTTTTTGAGTATACTGAGAGTGCAGTTTAGAGTATTTTTAGATTATGTTTTTGAATATATTGAGAATGCAGTTTAGAGTATTTTTAGAGTATATTTTTTGAATATATTGAGAATGCAGTTTAGAGTATATTTAGAGAATGTTTTTGAGTATACTGAGAGTGCAGTTTAGAGTATATTTAGAGAATGTATTTGAGTATACTTAGAGTGCAGTTTAGAGTATATTTAGAGAATGTTTTTGAGTATACTGAGAGTGCAGTTTAGAGTATTTTAAAGTATGTTTTTGAGTATGCTGAGAGTGCAGTTTAGAGTATTTTTAGAGTATGTTTTTGAGTATACTGAGAGTGCAGTTTAGAGTATATTTAGAGAATGTTTCTGAGTATACTGAGAGTGCAGTTTAGAGTATATTTAGAGAATGTTTCTGAGTATACTGAGAGTGCAGTTTAGAGTATATTTAGAGAATGTTTCTGAGTATACTGAGAGTGCAGTTTAGAGTATATTTAGATAATGTTTTTGAGTATACTGAGAGTGCAGTTTAGAGTATACTGTATTTAGAGAATTGGTTAGAGTGCACTGAGCACATGGTTTAGAGTATAGTTTAGAGTATAGTGATTTACTGTAAGGTTTACTGTATAGTTTAGCGTGTGCCGTGTTCCTCATGGAACTCTAGTTGATTATGAATGAATATTTCATCACAACTATCCTGAGTGTAGGAGGTGAGGTGTTCCAAACATCTTCTGTAATATATAGACTCCCAGTAATCAGATTCACACGCATCACCTTACAGGGCGAGGGTGATTAAGATGATGATGATGATGATGCGCAGGATTCCAAATATGGAGTATTTAAGGTGTTTCTGGACAAACTCTGACTTTAAGTAAGTGCTTGGCATCAGCGTAAACCGCAGAGCTCATTAGCATACGATGGCTCAAACACGAGCACCAAGCGCGGCGGAACAGAAGTCCACAGAGTCTCTGGCATTTCACTTCATCACAGCGTGAATAGATTAACCTTTCTGTCACGGAATGCTACTTCACACAGAGAATTAACACACGGCCTCGACGGAGCAGCGCTAAAGCAGGTGTAGCGAATCGTATCAGAGGTGAATTAAAGCCTCGCAGATCAAACAAGGAGATCTCTATCCTTCTTAACACCAGCCAGGACCGCACCCATCTGAAGATTTTTCAGTTTTCAATTAACTCTTAAACCTAATTCTGTAATGAGAACCATGTGACCTGTGTGTCGTGTTTCAGGGTTTCTCAAGAGGTTCTCTACAACCATGTCTGAAATGTTGAGCTCAGGATCTTCAACAGGTGGCTCAATTCACCAAACATGAGGCGCAAGTAAGTAAAAGGATCCAAGCGGAAATCTCTCCTTTCTATAGAGTTTCTTTTGAGAAGAGTTCGGAGGTAGCCCCTGTAGAGACCCAACGAATGGGAGAAGGTTCTAGACACAATTCCACAACACAGAATTTTGCAGAAGTAATAATAAGAGACAAGGGATGCTCTGTTGGACAACTGAAAAAGTTCTATGTTGAAAGATTCTATTCTAGGGTTCTGCAGAACATAAATCCATAACGTTAATCTGTCATCCTATAATTATAGAAAGAAGCACTGAAAAAGAAGTTCCTCAAAGGTTCCCTGCTGTCTGCAGTGGTTCTGCGGGAAACCCCATGGTCATACAGAATGCTTTAGAATAGAATAGAATAGAATAGAATAGAACTTTCCTGCTCCACTAAAGACATGTTCCTAAGGGTTCTTTGAGTGTTTCAAGGTTCTAGAGCTGGGAAATGGAGCAGCACAAGTCTGAGGATTCAAAAAGGGAAAGCTGAGTTTGTTTTAAAATAAAAAAAAAACATTTTAATTATGTTTCTTGTATATTTGAACAGAAGGTCCAGACGCTCTCTCTCTCTCTGTTTCTCTCTGTCTCTCTCTCTGTCTCTCTCTCTGTCTCTCTCTGTTTCTCTCTGTCTCTCTCTGTCTCTCTCTGTTTCTCTCTGTCTCTCTCTCTCTCTCTCTGTCTGTCTCTCTCTCTTTTGTTGTTGCTGTTAAAAATTGTATTTCAGTGGATTTGAGTTCTCTGACTGTAGCTGCTCTATTACTCAACTTCAACATAACCTTCATCCATAAAATAAAATGAATAAAGGAAATAAATGAATAGATCTGCGTGCGCGCGTGTGTGTGTGTGTGTGTGTGTGTGTGTGTGTGTGCGTTGAGAAAGTGAATTTATGATTTATTGATGTTTAAAATGTGATGAATTAAATAGTGACAACATTGTTTAAAAAATCTGTCATTTGTTCATGAGAAAGGCTTTCTGTGTGTGTGTGTGTGTGTGTGTGTGTGTGTGTGTGTGTGTGTGTGTGTGTGTGTGTGTGCGTGTGTGTGTTCTCTTTAACATTCTCCCAAGTGTGGTTCTGTCTGTCACTTTCTCGGATTAATGAGCTCACTTTAAATGCATGACTGTTCAAAGCCTTCAGCTTTCACTTCATCAATAAAGTCTATGTGTGTGTGTGTGTGTGTGTGTGTGTGTGTGTGTGTGTGTGTGTGTGTGTGTGTGTGCACATGCACGAGAGGGAACACTGCAGGTTAGAAACACATCGGTGTGATTATGAGAGAATGAACAACGGCTCCATTACTGCGGCATGAGTGAATAAGAAAGTGATTATTGTTTAAACTCATACCTTCACTCTTTATACATTCAGGTTATAACACATTATACACACAGATACACACAACTCTATGACATCGTCACACCCCAACACCATCACACCCCCACAACACCATCACACCCCAACACCATCACACCCCAAGACCATCACACCCCCACAACACCATCACACTCCAACAACACAATCACACCCAACACCATCACACTCCAACAAACACCATCACACCCCAACACCATCAAATTCCAACACCATCCCACCCAACACCATCAAACCCCCACAACACCATCACACTCCAGCACCATCCCACCCAACACCATCACACCCCACAACACCATCACACCCCAACACCATCACACCCAACACCATCACACCCCAACACCATCACACCCCCACAACACCATCCCACTCCAGCACCATCCCACCCAACACCATCACACCCCACAACACCATCACACCCCAACACCATCACACCCAACACCATCACACCCCAACACCATCACACCCCCACAACACCATCACACTCCAGCACCATCCCACCCAACACCATCACACCCCACAACACCATCACACCCCAACACCATCACACCCAACACCATCACACCCCAACACCATCACACCCCCACAACACCATCACACTCCAGCACCATCCCACCCAACACCATCACACCCCACAACACCACACAACACCATCACACCATCACACCCAACACCATCACACCCCAACACCATCACACCCAACACCATCACACCCCCACAACACCATCACACCCCCACAACACCATCACACCCCCACAACACCATCACACTCCAACAACACAATCACACCCAACACCATCACACTCCAGCACCATCACACCCCAACACCATCACACCCCAACACCATCACACCCCAACACCATCACACCCCAACACCATCACACCCCAACACCATCACACCCAACACCATCACACCCAACACCATCACACACAACACCATCACACCCCCACAACACCATCACACCCCCACAACACCATCACACTCCAACAACACAATCACACCCAACACCATCACACTCCAGCACCATCACACCCCAACACCATCACACCCCAACACCATCACACCCAACACCATCACACCCCCACAACACCATCACACCCCCACAACACCATCACACTCCAACAACACAATCACACCCAACTCCATCACACTCCAACAAACACCATTCCACCCAACACCATCAACCCCCCACAACACCATCACACTCCAGCACCATCCCACCCAACACCATCAAATTCCAACACCATTACACCCAAACACCATCACATCCCAACACCATCACACCCCCACACCATCACATCCCAACACCATCACACCCAAAAACCATCACATCCCAACACCATCACACCCCCACAACACCATCACACCCCCATACCATCATGCTTGACATGTGACGCAGTACAGTGATGAGACTCTTAGCTGCAGTGAACTTGTCTGGTAGTTGTCCCCGTACAGTCCTGACCTCGCTCCAAGACATTCCGACATGTTTGGCTCATTAAAGGAGTTCCTGGGAGGCCGGTGTTCCAGACATGGAGGAAACAGTCTGATCATGGCTCCGGCGTACTGAGAAAACGTTTTACCTTGATGGTATCTAAGCACTACAGCCGCTGTCTTGGTTTGAGTGAAGTCTCTGTAGTAAAGTTTGGTTTAATAGCTGATATTTAGTGACTGAATCAAGTGCAAATCACTAAAATAAGTGAAAAACAACCAAACAAATAAATAAAACAGTGTGAGCGGACACAAGAAAGTCAGAGTTTCTGTTTTGCGACTGATTCTGTATCAAAGGGGGAACATGGATTTATTCTCTAAGGCGCATGCATGGGCATGATAACGTCCGCTTTCACACACACACACACACACACACACACACACACACACACACACACACACACACACTACAAACATGTTTCTGTTCTTTTTGTTCTTTCTCACAAACTCCATTTTCATGTTTAATTGAATTTCTTTACTCAAACAAAAGTGTTTGTTGTCAGCACTCCTGAGTGTGTGTGTGTGTGTGTGTGTGTGTGTGTGTGTGTGTGTGTGTGTGTGTGTGTGTGTGTGTGTGCTGCATGCATGTCTGTAATACTTTACAGAATGCCTCTCTATGAAGCTGGTATTCATTAAAGTTGATTATTTTCCTCGAACAGCCCGCCCCCGTGAACGAGCCGTTGCTATGGTAACGATGATCTGTTAGATGGAGCGCGTTAATGTAAACCTGCTCTACTGTCGGAGCTGCTGTTACAGAGAATTCATCAACACCTTCTGACCAATCAGAGCGCAGGACTGACAGCAGAGCGCTGAACCACTGATCAGGTCATTAGCTTTAGCGAAGCGTTAGCGCTTTCCCCTTGATTGCGTTTGGGACACGACCTTCACCGTGTGTACGGATCCTGAGAACGACCTTCACATGACCTTTCTCAGCGTCAGAGGCACATGAGCTCACTTTTTAAAAATAATAAATAAAAAAATCTACCCCTTGTTAACTGACAGATCAAAGCCGGAGAAGAAAATGAGCGTTTATGGGATTGAATTGCTCGGCTTCTTTCCCGCGGTCTCGGAGGCTCGTCTTCAAAGCCGTCCTGCTGCAGGTGAAGTTCTCGCCCGTTAATAGAACGTCATTTCGGGAGAACTTTGAACAAGGTTTACTCAGATAAGACTTCTCTTAACTAGAGGCAGTCTTCGTGTTCCTCTCCTGGCTTTCATCTTTGTTCTGCTCGGCTCTTTGAACACACACACACACACCGCCAGTGAATTTGGAGGTAATTGAAGCAATATGTGACCACCATTTAAATTCCATCAGCGGGAAACGCCAGAGCGTGAAGACGAGCACACGCGGAATCTCCTCGCGCGGAACAATGGCCATAAAGTGTTCATTCAACATTCCACATGACCTAAAGCACTCTGGAGGACTTTTACAAAGGCTACATGTTTGTTATAATAATAATAATAATAATATTAATTATTATTATTATTATTATTATAATAATAAAATATATATAATATATAATAATTAATAATAATATATAATATAATAATAATAATAATAATAATAATTATTATTATTATTATTATTATCAATAAGTGTGTTATAGTTGGAACAAATAATTACCATTATTATTATTATTATTATTTAGTATAGAGTACTACCACTAGTATTAATATTAATATTAATACATAATAATAATAATAATAATAATAATATACACAATAATGATAATAATTATTATTAAGTCTGTGTTATAATATTATTATATAGGACAATTAATATTATTATTATTTATTATAGTATTATTAATTATTACATAATTATTAATATTATTATTATATATTTATTTTTAGAGTATATAATAAATTAATAATAATAATATTTAACATAATATTATTATTATTAAACATAAAAATTATGTACCATTTATAATAATATAATAATAATAATAATAATAATAATAATAATAACTAATTACTAATAATACCATAATACTTTTTACTTTTTTATTACTATTATTAGTATTATTTAAAATGATTATAAACAGTCATGTTTATTTAAATGTTTCTTTTGGAATATAATACACACCATATCTTTAATAGAAAGGCTGAGAATTAAAGGTGATAAACTTGTATGACATCATTAAGAGCGCAGCAGCCAATCTCACACACACACACACACACACACACACACACACACACACACACACACACACACACACACACACACATACACACACACACACACACACACAATCATCATCATCATGGTTTTTTTAGCCCATGGTGCAGCACAGAGTGTGTGAAGGCTCTCCTGTGTGATCCATCTGCGGCGCCTCTTATCCCTCACTCCTTCCTCTGCGCCACCGCTCTGACTTTGATTAGTCGCCGTCTCGCAGTTTTCTGACACGACGCTACGTCAAATGTCACTGTTAGTGCTGAGAGCGAGAAAGTTTCTTAAACACTCAAACTAAAAGGATTTTTATTTTTGTTTCTCACTAAAACCCCACTCTCGCTGTACGACGTCAGGGCCGAGTGCTGGGGCTGTGGGTAAGAAAGGGGCGGAGATTTTTCCTTACATCTGACCAGCCAGTGATCGTCCTCCCATGACCTGCTTAGGGTTTTCTAGTGATAATCATAAAATTGTTTAATTAGGCATTAGCCATATTAGAAATGAGTGGAATCCGGCTCTGATCTCCGTGACAAGGACAGCCGCGAGCTCACTGCCGGATTATCGTGACCGTGCGTCGAGGAGGATAAGGCCGCAAGGAGGTACAGTACACGTCACGGCCCGGGTCCCGGCCGGAGAGAGCCGCCCAGCCGGGTCCGGCCGTCCCCCGAGAGCAGAGCCAGCACGCTGCCACTCTGTCCACCAGCCTGCGCCCGCATGCCACCGGGGCACCGCCCACCAGACCTGCATGTGCACATCTCTCCTTCCCAACTTTCCTAAATAAATGACCCTGTTTCCCGTAAGACCTCGCCTCGTGTCCGCGCTTTATGGTGCACAAAGGGTCACACACACACTGAAGTGGTAATTGGGTGTAAATATAAATCAGGACTGAGAAATTTAAATAAATCTCACGGCCATGACATTAAACACAGGGATAAAGTTTGCATGAATTCCATATGACGGTAATAAACGTAAATCAGTATTAAACACAGAATTCACTCACAGCGTTAATCGTTCTCCTCTGCACTCGTATCCAGCTCTTTTATTTGTTTTTGTTCGTTAATTAATAGCAATAAATGAAACTGTGTTTAATAATGAGAGCTGAGAGCCGACAGACGGAGCTCCGGGTTCAAGATTACGCCATTAAGAAATGTGTATTTTTAAACAAGATAAACATAAATGCAGCTAAAATTGATGTAAACATCCTGTTTAGGCCCTTTGTGGGTTTTTATATATCACACACTCATTAACACACTTATTAACACACACTTATTAACACTCATTAACACACACTTATTAACACACTTATTAACACACACTTATTAACACACTTATTAAAACACTTATTAACACTTATTAACACACACTCATTAACACACACATTAACACACTTATTAACACACACACATTAACACACACACACATTAACACACACTCATTAACACATACTCATTAACACACACACATTAACACACTTATTAACACACACACATTAACACACACACATTAACACACACTCATTAACACACACACATTAAAACACATTTATAAACACACACTCATTAACACACTTATTAACACACTCATTAACACACACTCATTAACACACACACATTAACACACACTCATTAACACACTTATTAACACACACACATTAACACACACAAATTAACACACACTCATTAACACACACATTAACACACTTATTAACACACATTAACACACACACCTTAACATACACACATTAACACACACTCATTAACACACTTATTAACACACATTAACACACACACCTTAACATACACACATTAACACACACTCATTAACACACTTATTAACACACATTAACACACACACCTTAACATACACACATTAACACACACTCATTAACACACACATTAACACACACTCATTAACACACACTTATTAACACACACACACATTAACACACACACATTAACACACTCATTAACACGCACTTATTAACACACATTAACACACACACCTTAACATACACACATTAACACACACTCATTAACACACTTATTAACACACATTAACACACACACCTTAACATACACACATTAACACACACTCATTAACACACACATTAACACACACTCATTAACACACACTTATTAACACACACACACACATTAACACACACACATTAACACTCTTTAACACGCACTTATTAACACACTCATTAACACACACTCATTAACACACTCATTAACACACACTCATTAACACACTCTCATTAACACACTCATTAACACGCACTTATTAACACACTCATTAACACACACTCATTAACACGCACTTATTAACACACTCATTAACACACACTCATTAACACTCTCATTAACACACTCTCATTAACACACACTTATTAACACACACTTATTAACACACTCATTAACACACACTCATTAACACACACTTATTAACACACTCATTAACACACACTCATTAACACGCACTTATTAACACACTCATTAACACACACTCATTAACACGCACTTATTAACACACTCATTAACACACACTCATTAACACACTCATTAACACACACTCATTAACAAGTGACTGATGGCTGTTGGATGGAGTTCAGATGAGTGTGTGAATTATAACTGTTGTATGTGTTCATGATTCATTTAGCATTTTAATAAACACTGATTAACACCTGGATCACTTCGTGCTGCACGTTTGGCTGAAAATAATCATCAGGGGAATTTTAGCCTCGTAAACACCTGACTTGTGTTCAGTTCATAATAAGAGAATAATCTTAGATATGAATATATATTGAATGGTTTATCACCTGAAACACACACACACACACACACACACACACACACACACACACTTCTGTGTTTCTTCTTTCTCACAAATTCTACCTTCATGTTTAATTGAATTTCTTTACTCAAACAAAAGTGAATCTGTTGTCAGTGTGTGTGTGTGTGTGTGTGTGTGTGTGTGTGAAATGCTGCATGCATGTCTGTAATACTTTACAGAATGCCTCTCTATGAAGCTGGTATTCATTAAAGTTGATTATTTTCCTCGAACAGCCCGCCCCCGTGAACAAGCCGTTGCTATGGTAACGATGATTCGTTAGATGGAGTGCGTTAATGTAAACCTGCTCTACTGTCGGAGCTGCTGTTACAGAGAATTCATCAACACCTTCTGACCAATCAGAGCGCAGGACTGACAGCAGAGCGCTGAACCACTGATCAGGTCATTAGCTTTAGCGAAGCGTTAGCGCTTTCCCCTTGATTGCGTTTGGGACACGACCTTCACCGTGTGTACGGATCCTGAGAACGACCTTCACATGACCTTAATTTTAACTTAATGTATTGCCTAAAACACACACTCACACACACTCACACATGGCAGGTTCCTGGGCGTACGGTGACGTGTGATGTGTTTATTAGTAACTCGGCTCCTGCGGGTGGAAAAGGAAACTCCCGTCATTAGACCTCGTTTAAGCTCAATTAATGGTGCGTAATTAAGCGTTTAATTAAAAGCCCGAGACGAGTCCAGCGCTGTGAGTAATGCAGACGTTTTCTTTCTGTCTTTCCCTCTTTCTTCCCGTCCTCCGCTCGTCCCGTCCCCTCGTCTCCGTCGTTTTCCGGATGAGTTCACACGGCCGGCGCATCCGCATGCACGACTCCAGTTCAAAATAAATCATTAATTAAAAGAAAAAAATTCTATTCCTATTTTGATTTAGGAGAAAGAGGAGCAGCACTTCATTACACACGCTGTTTACCATCTAATGAGGATCTTTATCAGCATTCAGACCTCACACACACTCGAGCGCTGGTGAGAAGCTCCACGAGAGACATCACTCGACAACTCGCACAATTCTACATGAAAAGTGCAACGAGGGAGAACGCAAGAAGTCAATCATTCTCAGCTAGGCTTAGCTCCGCCCACCTCGGGACTTTTTCTTAAATCACGATTCTTGAATCTTGAATCATTTAGAGAATTTAAAACCGTCCTCAGATAGTTTTTTTTGGAGATGTGAGATGATAATCGAGATGGTTTGGGTTTCCTCCGGGTACTTCGGTTTCCTCCCACAGTCCAAAGTGTTGCACTGATACGTCACAGAGATGAAACAGGGGTAAATGAAAGTAAAAGCGTCAGTCACTTCACACGGGATTAAACCTGCGATGAACCGCGAGATCGAGTGTGATTAAGGTGATCGCTGTTTGGTTAAACACAGACCTACAGAGTGTGAGGACTGTAATTAGCATAGCCTTTTGTGAGTGTGTGTGTGTGTGTGTGTGTGTGTGTGTGTGTGTGTGTGTGTGTCAGCAGTACAGGCTCAAAGGGCAGGTGAAGTGCTGATTAAAGCAGCTCTCTGTACACCGAAACGCTTCGCGCCGCGCCTGCACCGCCGCTCACCCCGAACATCACACCATTAATCACTGCACAGTTACACACACCAATTAAACACTGCGCGCGGAGCCGACACACTGCGGGGTCACAACCTCTGTCCCCGGTATAATATATTACTCTCTGCAAACAGGAAGACGAAAAGCAGCTTAAAAACAACCGGTTCGCACACGGAAAACAGGAAGTAGACGAAGGAAGCATTTGGGAGAGAGGAAGAGGAAGCAGGTAGGATACAGAGGACATGATGAGGACAAGGACGGAAACAACTCAACAGAAGTCAGGAAGAACAAAGACACGAAAAGGAACAAGTGGTATAGACAGAGAGAGGAAGAACGAGGAAACAGGAAGTAGGAGGAAGTGGTTCAGATGGATAAAAAGAGAATATAAAATAGTTTGAACGCAGATAGACGAAGACGAAAGAGAACGAGGAAGAGGTGTGGACACAGGAAGCAGAATGACAAAGGGAAGTATAAGGAAGAGGAAAAGATTTGGACACAGAAATAAGAAAAGGAAGTAGTTCTGATACTTGAAGAGGGAAGAGTTCAAACACAGAAAGAGGAAGAGGAAAGGGAAGTAGAATAAACAGGAAGTAGATCATCGGATGAGGATGAAATGTCAGCAGTAAAAGAAGAAGTGACGACATCATGTCCCACGCACTTCCTGTGTCCACGCTGCCTCCTCTTCCTGTGTTGCAGTGTTGTGTACTCTGTGCGTCATTAAAGTATTTCGGGTCTAAAAATACGCCTCGGCTCTCAGGGTGGTGATTTCACGTCTCATAAAGCAACGCTGCGTGTCCTCGTGTCCACCAGGAGGCGCTAATGAGGACGAGGAGGTGAGAGGAAGACGTTCTCCTCCGGCCACCTGAAACACTTTTGAAGACATCTGCAGAACGTCTTTTCTCTCTTCCTCAATAATTGATTAGCGTTTAAGAAGACTGTGTGTGTGTGTGTGTGTGTGCGGATGTGTGTGTGTAACTAGAGGATCTAGAGCTGAAACACAGTAAGATAAGCCCTATATCATTTTGCGCTTACTCAACACGCTTCATGTTTATCTTATCTTTCCTCTATCAGATATACAACATCTACCGTGTGTGTGTGTGTGTGTGTGTGTGTCTGTGTGTGGCTGTCAAATGAAAGTCACCCCATTTCATTCATATTTTAACCTTGATGTTTGGCAAAATCTAGCTCCAAGCTGGGGCAAGGACATCTGGATGTGTGTGTGTGTGTGTGTGTGTGTGTGTTTCACTACACACCAAACAGCTTCATAAATCAGAGTCGTGATTCCCACAGCCCCAGAGGAAGGAAAAATCTCTGAGTCGTGTAAGCTGTCTAACAGCCGAGGCAGACGTCTTTGTTGATGATTTTCAGCCAATCAGAACGCAGGAATCAGTGTTACAGGGTTAACTCGTTTAATTAGGGTGGCATTAATGTGGGATGGATGGCATTGTGTAATCAGGTTAATCAGTTACGTCCGACCAATCAGGTGGCTGAATTGAATAACGCTTTGATCTAATAGAATAACATCCTAAACCTCAGGGACAAAAGAAACAAACCACAAGGATTAAAGACATGGTGCATTAGGACATTTAAAGGTGTCCTATTATGTGAAACTGACTTCTTAGTCATGTTGCAGAAAGTCCCCAGTGTGTGTGTGTGTGTGTGTGTGTGTGTGCATTCCCGCGTTTATTATTCACCAGACTTGAAACAAGCCGATTCGATTTCTCCCCTAATGTGGCCTCATAACAGAAAAGCTCCTCCCAGACTCTCTGCATGGCTCGGATGTTTTCTGGAGGGGCGTAGCTCAGGAATAGTTCATTTACATAAATAAATATGGGACTCTTCATTCCCAAAGCTTTGTGTTAAATTAACCACGCCCACTGTGCATCAACTACCGCATCCTGGAAACTTACCTTGGGAAATCCGACAGTCAGGGACGCCGCGTTCCCCTGAGCTTCAAAGCGGTTTGGTTTTAAATTTTTACAAAAAAATATATATATATTGTTTGTCTTTAAAAATGTCCTTCAGTATGATGTGAGAAAAAAAAAAGATTTTTTCTATTTTTATTATTGTTTCCTGTTTCAGTTAGGAAATTAACCATCAGCATGAAGAACTTAAATATAAATAAATAAAAAAGGAGCAAAAGAAATAAAATTTTACACAACTGGACCTGAAAAATGAGAAGTCATGAATTTACACAAGTTATAAAGGAGTGATCACTTTAATAAGGTGAAAAAAGGACATGTTGATCTATTCAATATACTTTCAGCCTATCTGCAAAGCAAGCTGTATATCTCACTCGCTCCATCGCCACGGCAACGGAAATCACGAAGCATTCTGCGGAAACGTTCTGTCTCGACTCGCTGTGCTGTGGAATGGAGCGTTAGCTTACATCAATTAAACAAGTACATATGCATGAGACATCGAAATGAACCCTTTTGGTAATCTGCAATTCTGCATTTTTTAACACCTTTTTTTTTTTTTTTTCTCAGATATTGATATTTACACAAACATTAATTGCTTCGCTTGCTTTTGTTATGCATACAATCTGCCTTTATTCTTTATCGTTACCCAGCATCCCAGATTTGCGTATCTGGGTCGAGTCCATCGAACGTGAAATATGACAAAAAAATAAGGCCACGTAATAGATTGCACATAACTGGCTAAACACAACAAGGTTATTTCTGCTTGTAGAAACGTTATATGACATGACACAAAAGCAGTTCACGTAGTTTGTAGCTTGCGCAGTCAGAATTGCGTTTCCTGGTCGGGTTTTGCGCAAGCTTTTGTTCCACGGTAAAGGAAATCATTTCAACTCACGACAACATCTTCAGCAGGCAAAAGTACAATGACGTGTGACGCCGTCTCGGGTTTCACGTCCTTCGGTGCAGGTATATTGTGATGATATTCAGAAATTGTGTCCGAATTGTGTACTCCTGCGTCAACTCTTCAGAAGTCGAATGCGGTCCGAACATGCAGCGTTCGATACTTCTATAGGCTCCTTTCTGTTCCCTTTAATCACCTCGGTGTAAGAATTATAATAATAACAATGTTCACCGCAATCATCGTTCTTGACTTAAAGACTTTCACGTTATAATTATGTACAATTTTAAAAGAAAGAAGGATAAAATTATGCACATGGGCGAGCCATTAGCATCGCCATTTCAAACTGGAGCAAACTGTCTTTGAGTGGTCACTCCGCTCGATTAGTTAGTACTTTTTTTTCATCTTTCTTTTCTTTTCTTCTCCTTGAGTCGGATCTGTCATGAAAGCGCATAACGCGACTGAGAGAGCCGTCAGCGCTGACATGCTCTTACATCGTGTTGACAGGATACGGATTTATACTTCAAACACTTCACATGGGAAAAAAAAAACACAGCGATGAAAGTAATTACTCCCGACTGACAAAAAGCAAGTGACAGAAAAGAAAAGAAAAGAAAAAAAAAGTCAAGGAAAAAATCTAAAAGCACTTCTCAGAAAAAGGGAACAGCAATATGCGACGAAGAAGAAGAACGGAACATTGCGAGTACGAATAGATTACAGAGTTTTACTGCTTGATGGAACTTGATGAAACAGTTCTGAGGTCGTAAGAACATGCCAAGGAGCTTAGGAATCCAGGGTGAGAGTACACGCAATGTCTCTGCAAGATGCTATAAGAGCAAGTCAAAAATGATGAAGTCAATATCATGGGATGACTCCAGTTTCCCCTCAAAGACATTCAGTCGAATGGGGTCACAGCCCCATGTGGCTCTCAAATATGTTGCTGTCCAGGATGGGAAAAAGTGCTATATAGCATTTTGTAACCCCATGGTGTCACCCAGTGTTGGAGGTAGAAGCAAAAGTCTTCCTCAAAATCTTCCTCAAAGATGGTGACTTTCATGGTCAGGAGATAGACCCATGTTCTCCACACAGTATGGCGATGTTCATAATGGAACAGCTTAAGGTCATTTTGAGAGGCAATGTGTTCCAGACCATGATTCGCAAGGATGTTTTCAAGGTCAGGACAGATTCCTGTTTCCTCCAAATAATTGAAACTGGCATAAATATAAAGGCATAACTGCACCCCATGCTACTCAAAAAAAGAGGTGTTCATGCATTGTGAGGATGTTTATACAGAAGGTGAGATCCAGGGGTGAGGTATGGGTACATAACAGTAATGGGCTTGGGTTCCACAAAGATGTTGGCTTTTGGACCAAGAAATACCTATATATTTTCTCATAATGGTGAAAATTACATTATAAATCATATTACTGAAAAGGAACTTCTAAAACCTTGATCCAACCCTGTTTCTTCTCAAAGATGGTGGTGCCCTGGTTCACAGCAGGACTCTGTTAGTCCAAAAATGGCGGTTGTCTTAAAGATGTGGGCTCTAGGATGGATGAAGGAGCAAAGGTCATTTTGAAATACCACTTTTTACTGAAGGTGTTGTGATGAGGATAGGGATAGAGGAGAATCAGTGAATAAACCGTGTTCCTCAAAAATGGTGATCTGAGTGTCCTTTATTTTTCCAGGTCTGAAGGCATGACAGCACACTGTCTTCCTCAAATATGCTTTTTAAGCGCAAGATAAAGCTGTTTTTCTCAGAACAGTGGAATGCACGTGTACCGTAGCATGGGCGCAAGACGTTTCTCGATGTTAATCGATGTAGAAGGTTAGAGATGGGTAGAAAGGTATCTTTGTCCTCATGGTGGTGTCCAGAGAAGAATGACAGAATAAGATCTCATTTTTCTGTACAATGTTAGAGGGTTTATGGTTCCCCAGTTTGGTCCAACGGTAGGGTCGAGACACAACACTGTACAGATTTACCAAAAATAAAAGCAAGGGAGACTTGGTAATCAGTTCATCCCATTTCAAATCGAGACAAAGTCATCATTGTGAACGTCCTCTTTAAGTCACCCTTCCCTTATTGTTCTGTTCTGCACCCGTCTCAGCTGGATATATCGTCATTTTCTTTTATTTATCGTATTTTTGGTAAGAAATAAAGTTGCAGTATAGAGAGGACAGACAGACAAGCGAAGTGATTCTGTATTTTGGTCGAGGGTCCGATAAATTCCCTCAGGGTTAAGACCTCAGGTAGAGTTGAAGTTCAGAGGGCACTGTTTCCCAAAGCGAGAAGCAGCAGGAGCATCCAGGCCTCAGTGCAGAGCTTCAGTCCAGCGTCCCAGTTTGAGGTGTTCCACTCAGGGTTCTCCTCAGTGGTGATATCCTTCAGGATGGAAAAGTCAGAATTAGAGTCGGATCAGTCCGATTAAAATTTCATTTGTTAACTATGATCAGCCAGTCGCAGAATTACTGAATGACATCACAACTATCATGAGGTGAGTTTTCTTGCTAGCATGTTAGTTTGTTAAGTTGAAAGTGTTTGGCTCAAATCATAACCATTGTTCTTTACCTCGATGTCTTCACAGATGAAGCCTTTGGAGTTGCTGCACTTTATGTCATTTTCCTGAATAACGAACAACAAGAAGAGAACCTCAATCAGATGTTTTTTCATTCGCTACATAATCGAACGTACTCCCTGTAAGCAGCTAGCTTTGTTACTTGATGCTAACGCTTTTAACATTTCAATTACTTGAAAATAACAAACTTGAAATTAGCAACCGTATTATTTGCTAGCTTTCTATCAGCACAAGCTAATTATGTTTTAAACAACAAACATAAAACGTAAGCACCTGATACAGCTCTCATTTCTTTTAGATAAGAAGACTAAATAAAAGCTTCATTTCTGTTTTGAAATACGGAGACTTGCAGTCCTTACCTGCTCCAACAAAGCACGTTTCAATTAAACACCGTCTTACACCGGTGGAGGTTTTTATTTTGTTCCAGCCAGCGCTGTTGTACATCAGATCTGAGTCACGCTGACATTTGCAGTAAGACCACTGAGGCTTAGCGGAGATCATTGTCTCTACACACCTTAAAATAGAGCGTATGCCAAGCGAGCGGCGTCTTTCAGCACCGCCAATTAGCACTTTCTCTGTTTGCTTTGATAAAATCCACACGCCTGAGCGAATTAAACAAAAACCTGAGGAGAGATTACAAACCGGGATCCTCCAGCTGACACCAATACATCTCGTTAGCGGTAAACAAACAAAATCAAAAAGAAATCCTATTACATTACACACCTTGTTGACAAGCTAAGTAACTGAAACCTGCTTGTATGGCATGACTGTGAACTCTCTCTGCACTCTGGTCCATGGCATTACATTACATTAACGTGCAGTAAAATGACATGACAGCAAACTAACAGAAGTTAGTTAGCAAATGTTAGCATGGTTGCTAGCATGCTAGCTGTGCAGTAAAACTTAGTCATGTTAGTTATTTAACTGTAGGTAAAAAAATAGTAAATAATTGAATAATTAAATAATATAATTACTTATTTTGTATGAAATAAAATAAACACTAACAGACTTTTCTACTCACAAAGCGTAATGTAAAATTTTAGTACTTTGGCATTTTTTTCGCTAACAATTTCACTTTGTAACACGTGAACGCTAACTTACATTTTGGTTAAATTTGAAGTCACCTAATTTATCAAACGTTGCCCTTGTATGATTGGCTGATCTCTCATTGAAGCTCCGCCCCCTTCCACCAGGATGTTCCGGCATTTAGTTCTGTTCATGCTTTGGATTTAAACTCTATACAATAAAACACCTAGCCTGCTAACGTCTTTGTTCATTATTGCTATCTCCTTCGTTCTCCATAAACGTCAAATTAACGTCAGAATGCCTCTTGAGTGGATTTTCTGTAATGCGCTCTCAGCTCAGAGAAAACCATCCGTCCATCCATCATCATCTGTCTCTTGTCTTATCTCATGCTTATTAAACGTTAGACAACAGGAACCATTAGAGCAGCGATTCTCAGATAACGTGAGCACCTTGTGTAAGAGTTGTTAAAAACATGTTCACGCCGCTGTCTGACAGGAAGTGACATCTGTCAGATGGCAGCGCATATTAACGATTAGCTGTGGTAGTGATGTAATAAGAGGAGAGTTTATTCGTCACAGATCTGCTTTTATCTGCACTCTGTGTAAATCAGTTGTCCAGACGTCTGGCTTATATGATTCCTATGGAGCAGACGTATCCTCAGTATTATGCTAGGTACGCTAAAATCCAGCACGTTACGCTAGCTAATATGAATAAACCATGTTTCTTGTATTTGTATGTAAAATATTTCACCAGGTAATCTTCATAATCTTCTGCACGCGCAGCCATTTGAACTGAACTGATTCTCATGTGTTGTTTGTAAATACAAGGACCGTTCGAGTCAAGCCGGGACTTATCCCTTTGTTTCACTAGTGCTTGGAAAAGGTAGAGAGTTTTCCTTCAGACTGCCTGCTTCACGTCTGAAACGCTGGCCTCCCAGGAACTCCTTTAACGGCTCAAACATGTGGAAATGGCTTGGCGCCCGGTCAGGACTGTATGGGGAACGTGGTAACTCACAGCCGAGAAATTCTCAGTTGATTTGCAAGAATCAGGCGTGCGAATAAACGTCTTATCACCGTTCTGTGTATGAAAACTTCTCCAAGTCCCTGTTTGACTTGAACAGTTCTTTTATTTTGCATGTAAACACAGTTGCTAAGTTTAGCAGACTGGAAGCACGGTGACTGAGCGTGTGTTAGTTAGACGCAGTGAAGTACGTGATATGCTTGTTGACATCGCCACTAATTTAATCGTAGTTGCCTTATGTTGTCTTTCTTTCACCAAAACACACATTAGCACGTGCATATGTTTGCTATATTCTTCACACGTGCACCTGAAAGTGTTTACAGCGCTGACTCGACAGGTGTTAGCGTACAGGGTTCTGCGATCACTTAACGAGACGTCTTTAACAGGGCCGTGACTGGTTTTTATAGCCTGTACCGGTGTACAGGTCATTCCACAGTGGCGAGCCAGGATTGGGTTCTGTATGCTGACTTATTTCCTTTTGAACCAGGAAGTGATGCAGGAAAGTGTTTTAAAATGATTTACACCAAGCAGTCAACTGGTACAAACTCAGCCTTCTTTCAAACACAAAGAATGACCAGGATTGATGCGGCCACTGAAGACCGAGACACGCCCCTAGCGGGTGGCGTACATGCATTTAAGAAAGCCTTTGATTGGATAGAACTTGGACGAGAACTGGACAAGTCTTCATAATGTTTTAGTAGCTGTGCTGATTTCTGGCATCCCTGACACTCAAGTACAGCAAAAAAGGGAAAGAAACAAAGTGGAAATGACTTTTTCTTAGGGCTTTAAAAGGCGTAAGAGCGTTAAGTAATAGTAAGAATTTAAGTCCTCACAGCGAGATGACAAAGTTATAATTGTGGCGATGGCTGTGATGTGTTCTCAAGCAGGGAGGATGTCAAGAGAAACGCCTGAAGCAAACATCATTTAGAGATTTCTGTCAAAAGCAAGATGAGAGCCAGAAGCATGATCGTGATTCTCTCTCTCTCTCTCTCTCTTTTAATCTGAGCAGGACTGGGAGAGACTTGCGACACACCGCGTTGAGCTGGATCCTTGATGCGCAACTGACAGGCTTTTTTGAATTGTGGCAGGAAATGTAAAAAATGGCTGTGCTCGGCTCCCTCCAGGCGATCTCTAATTATAAACTTCCTGCATGAATGCTTCTTCTGTCCTGCGTTCGCTAATTACCATATCTGCCATAAATTGTGGGCCAGTCACACAACCGCCAAGTCGAGTCGATACTGGCATCTATTGCGCCGTCCCCTGAGGGTCTGTGAGAGGACACATTTTTCAGCAGTTTCCGCTTTTTATTGTTCTCCTGTGCACTCGTTCTTTAACTCGTTTCTCTTTCAGACGTTAATTAGAGACCCGTCAGTACTATGGGAGGGCTGTTTACCGACAGGTGAAGCGAACGAGTGTGTTTTGTGTTTGTCTGGGTAAGACGCAGAAACAATGGACAAAATGTTAATTCATTCATTATCTGCGAGAGACTGTTTTGCATTGGCGGCTTGATTAGTCCTCAAATTGTACATGCAGTGCTGATTGAATACACTGTGTCATCAGGGAAATTCCTTCTCTAATGTCTGAATATGTTTTCTTTATTAATAAGGTGCCATGTCTGTCTGCAGCAGTGCCTTGAGGAAGAATTTGTAAACTAGGCTGGATTTGAAGATATTTTTTTTTCCCTTGAGTAAGATCTGAAGCAGGTTTCATGCCAGATGCCCTTCATGGAGCCACCTTCCCGTTTCCTAATGGCACTGGCACTGCGTGTAGTTGCTGGGTTGTACGGTTAAGGGCCAAGTTACCCATGGATCCACCAGTAGTGACCCGGTCATGGCAGGGCTTGAACACAGAGCTTCAACCACCTGATCCTCTACTGACCCATTCAATATTTCAATATCTCTCTTAAAATTATTCTAAGTGCTAGTTTAAAAGCGTACCATGTGCATTACCTTTTTATAGGCTGGCGCGCGGTCATGCAGTTAGCATGGATTTTTCTGCGTACTCTAATAAACTTAATCTGTAATCCTTATTTTAAAGAATGAGAAGCATTTATTACGATCAACACTTCCAGTTAAAGCAATCTTCCCCCAGCTAATCTGCTTATTCCATTGTTCCTGGCATTACCTGGAAGTTTTCCTAATGCTCAGCTGGAAACATAAAACACTTCTGATTTAACCCTTTCAGTCAGGAGTGTTTTAGTTTTTTTTTTTTTTGTCTTAAATAAAAATTACGGCGAGGTTAGGGTTAGGGTTAGGGTTAGGTATAAGTGCATGATTAGAGGTCTTGGTGGTTATATTATTTCCTGCTCTGCTTACTGACTGTGTTGTTGTTAGTGTGTGTCACCTGGATGGCGAGTAAAATGTAAGTAATTGGGGCCAAATTTCAAGACCCTCATTCTGTGCAAAAATCTATTGAAAGTTTCGCTGAGATTCATATGACGCTTCTGCAGTCCCACTGAACTAAACAAAGTTGGAACTAGTCGTATGTGGATTTGTGGACTGTAGAAGCTTCAGTTGTGGAATTTGGCTCCACTTGTACTCACACTCCAGGTGACAAACTTCACGGCAGGTGCGCAGAGCAGGAAAACTTTTAACGATCTTATAACGAATACTTATAAAATACCTCTGGTAATATACATTATATAGACCTTAATTATCATTTACTGCCATTTGGACAAAAATCCAAACCAAAAAAATCTGACCCACTCCTTTAAGGCATAATTGGTCTTAAGGATTTTCTTGCATGTACTTAAAAACACACGTCAATTCAAAGGTTAAAGAAGAATCTGCTAAGATTCCTCCCGCCATCTTGGATAAGCCAGGATCAACTCGGTTTAAAACTGGTTCCCAGTGAACACTCACTTCATATTCCGATTTGGTGATGTTAGGGTGTGCAGTAGGGTTGGTGCGAGGGACCTCCGGGTTTGTTGATTCTGTTGTCTTCGGGATGTCCGTCCCAAATGCCTGAATGGCGTTACCTGTGGAGAGGTGCAAAGATACATCCTAGATTAGATTAGATCGGCTCTATAGTTATTATCACAGCGTAGCTGACTTTACATCACTTCGCATTATATTAATGTAAAGGTCATATGTATTCAGCCCTGTGATAATTTAAAGGCCATGCTAATGTCACAGCAGGACTCTGCTAGCATAGGTTCAGTACAGTAGGGCTTAATTCACTTTAAAACAAGTGTTAGAAGTCAGGATATACAGGATTTAGCTTTTTAGCAACATTATGGTAACTGATATTCCTCATGTACACGTTTTGTGCTACAGATTCATTCTTTTAATATCCAGTCCGGAATTTTCGACGGGACCGTGGTGTGATTGCTTCCCAGAACCTTATTTCTTCCTGCTCTGGCTCCACTCCATGAACAAAGACAAAAGAACAATAAATCTGGTAACTGATGGTGGTTGTAATATTTAAAAGTCAACAAAGAGGTCTGAATGTGTTTCTCAACATGTCTGAGCTTATTCATTAAATCAACTGAATTCCCCAAAACAAATACACCCAGACAGCTCAGACTTTTATATACAGGCGTTATTTTCACATATACTGGTATAGTAGAGTGAGATTCCCGCCTCTGTATATTCCAGCTTGTTAGAAAGCCCTGGCATTCAGGATGCAGCGATGGCCGTGACACACTGCCCCTGAGGCAATTATGTGGCAAGTGCCTTGGTCAAGGGTACAACAGTGTTTCTGTGGGACTAAAACCCGCAATCTTTTCATCTGTACATTTGAACTTTAACCACTGACACATCCTTTACAAGGATCTGATCAATAAACCTTTTATTCTCACATTGAAAAATATATTCGAGTAAAAATCCTACTTTCGCACAGTTAGACAGGCAGGGTCAGAGTGCCTGTCCAGGTCAACTTTTACAAGGGTCTGGTCTATAGATCCGGTTTCTTTTAGAGATAGTCGGAATTTATTGCTACATACTCAAGGGCAGTACAGTGAAAGTCTTTCTTTTTCATATGGCAATTTGTTAGAAAACCAAGGACAATGCGCGTGGTCAGCCATGACTTGTTGCCCCTGGGGTGGTTATCTGGTAATCCTGGGACATCAACTTTGATCTTTAAAAAGGAAGCCACCCTGTCCAAGAACCTGGCCTATAGATCTGGTTCCTTTTATAGACAGTCAAATTGTATTGCCATGTCTTCCAGTGCAGTGAATTTCATAGAAAGCATAGACAGTCCTACTGTATCATCCTCACTCATCATCCTTACAGCTTAATCCTGTATTCAGGGTCACAGGGGTCTGGAGCCTATCCCAGGAGACTTAGGACACGAGGCAGGATACACCCTGGACAGGGTGCAATTTTTTGGGAATGCCAATTAACCTTACCTACATGCCCTTGGACTGTGGGAGGAAACCGGAAGACCCGGAGGAAACCCACCAAGCACGGGGAGAACATGCAAACTCCCTGCACACAGAGACGGGAATCGAGCCTGGCCGGGGATCGAACCCTGACCCTGGAGGTGCATGTCGACAGTGCTAACCACTACACCACCGTGCCGCCAGTCCTACTGTAATGTCACATTTAAAAGTTAACATGCTAACCAACTGGACAGCCATGTTCCACCACCGCTCGAGTAGTTTAATGGCCGAGAGCCTTGATCAAGGTCCCGAGAGTGGCAGGTTGTTGGTGGTGGTACTGGAATTTAAACTCACCACCTTCAGCTATCAGGTCTTAATCTCGGTCCAGCTAGACATGGAGGTAAAGGAAGGTCTGAATATGACAGGGAGACAGTTGCTTCTGTTGCATCAGAGTTGCTCATCGCTTGCTCATATGTCCATCATAATTTGTAAGGTTTTGCTAAACAGAACAGCTTTTTGTACCAGTGATGCGCCAAGGTCATCCATTTTACAACAGAAGTTGTCACGCTGCCTAACACTTTCCAGACCAGGAGCAGCACAATGGCCCCTAATAGACAACAGCGCCTGGGGCAGTTGGGTTTTTTGACACACACTGGTGGCCTATTTCATTCTCAAGAAACCACTGAGTGTACTTCGTAAGCTGCACAAAAGTCAGTGTTCATTCTCATCTCATTCTAGCTAGACGTTTAGAATATTCCTCTTGCTTTCCACCATGTCTCATTGCGGCTTCATCCTCTTCATGATTAGACTTAATATGAGGATTTGGAATATAGGAGTATGAAAGTAATCGAATCCTAATGTTCTGTTTTTTTTAAGGTCTTGAGCCAACTGTACTGTCTTTAATCAGATCTTAGGTGTTAAAGGGCATATTTTATCATTGGTCTCCACTTTGTGTGTATACACTGCCAAAATGTAAGAAAAAAGAAAAGAAAATCTTCTTGTTTCTTTTTTCATTAGATTGAACGTGTCATTCAAATACTCCACCTGATATGACATCATTTGGGCAAAAATGGAAAAGGTGGATGGGCTACTTGCATGCTTCCTCCTCTGTCTCAACTTCCAGACAATGTTACTTTAGGGACGTCCCTTTTCCTGTTTTCTGATTGGCTAAAAAATTAGCTTATGCTAACTTGTTATAACGGAGTACCATACGGCAGCTTTAAATGTTCATTTGAGTTATTTAGTGTTTCTCTTCTTCTTTCAGTCACAAGTGATTTCTGTTGTTCTTGTTGTTTACTGGCGGTGCTGCTGTTGATACGAGGTCCTGGACATTCTTTATGGATCTCACCATGCTAGCTCACTGTTTGACCCCTGAACTCAACAGTCGCGGAAAACTAACACACACTCTGAGCACACACTTGTGTCCAGCTCCTCACTTCTAAACCGCCGTGATCCATTACACTTTCACACCACTTCAGCAGCAGCAGCAGCGTCCGGCAGGAATGATCTGACTATCAGACTGAGCAACAGTGCAGAGCAGATCCTGGAGCATAATTATCCCCTGTGTGGCTACAACAACAACTTCACTGGTCAGTTGGCAAAGTCATGAGGGACATGTAACACTTTCAGCTCTTTTAACACAGTTCTACAGTAGCACACTCGTTCAGCACTTACACACCAAAACAGCTGCATTATTCTAGGTTTGAGGGTTTATTCTGCCTAAAGTTCTTTTCTATCTTTGTAATGTGCTTTTATATTCAGGCCCCGCCTTCCAGGCGTATATATATATATATATATATATATATATATATATATATATATATCAGGGACGGGAGCTTCAGACCAACTAGAAGCCCCAGACACACAGCATCAGCCGACCACAACAATGCCTGTGCAGCATCCCTGTAAAAACAAACAACAAAACAGGACACAGTGACACAACCATGGACATCTACTGTACAACTCCATACCGAGCCACAAACACACTAACATCCAGCACACAGTGAGGAAGCACAAGCTGCACCAGCGTGAATCCAGCGACCCAACCCAAGCTGGTTTCAGCTATTTGGAGAACGCACACTGAGTTCCTTCTCAATTTACACAATTTACTTTTGTGTAAATTAGCAGTAGATGTGATTAAACTGAGACGCGGTTACAGGCTCTGTTTTTAGGCGTAGCTTCAGGCTGTGGGAGGAGCAACACCCAACCCAACCCACAGGAATAAAGAATCCTTCTGGTTCTGGTGTGGGTTCTTTAAAAGCGGTACGGTTCTTACGCAGACAGCTGTTCTCTCTGAAGTCCCGCAGGAACTTCTCGCACTCCTCCTCCTGGTTTCCGCTGTTCTTGCAGCTACACCATGGAGAGATGGAGAAGTCCGTGTGATTAGCGTCCTCGTAGTTGGGGGTCATGTCCGTCCCTTTAGGAGGAGAAGGAAGAAACGGACATGAGTGAGACAGAGACATAGCATCACGTCTGTCAGCTCTGTCTGTCTGTCGGTCTGTCTCGCGCTCTCTTTGCCTCTCTCACTATCTGTCTCACTCTCATGCCTCTGTCTTACTGTCTCACTGTCTGTCTGCCTCTCTCTCTCTGTCTCTCTTTCTGTCTCACTATCTGTGTTATCTATCTTCTGTCTTACAATCTTTCTAGTGCCTGCCTCTGATCATTATGGCAAAGGGTTCTCTGTGTGTGTGTTTGTCTCTCTCTCTCTGTGACTGTCTCTGTGTATGTGTGTGTGTGTGTGTGTGTGTGTGTGTCTCTTTGTGTGTGTGTCTGTCTCTCTCTCTGTCTTTCTGGGTGTGTATGTCTCCCTTTGTGTGTCTGCCTCTTTCTGTGTGTCTGTCTCTCTTTGTCTCTCTCTCTCTCTCTCTCTCTCTCTCTCTGTGTCTCACCGATGAGGCCGGTGTAGGCAGTGAGACAGGCCTGGTAGTCGTCATTAGGACAGGTGCTGATGGTGTCGTCACTCATCTGACAGTGTGTATGGAAATCCGCCAGTCTGGACCTGAAAACACACACACGCACACACACACACACACACACACACACACACACACACACACACACACACACACACACGGAAATGATTTCCAGGTCATGGATCACAAGAAATGTGTGTGTGTGTGTGTGTGGAGTCAACACTCTTTCAACAAATTAGTGAGTTAATTTCTTCTCTCTCTCTCTCTCTCTCTCTCAGTGAGTCAATGTAAGGATGGTGTAAGGACAGTGTGAGGACAGTGTGGGGACAGTGTGGGGTCAGTGTGGGGACAGTGTGGGGTCAGTGTGGGGACAGTGTGAGGACAGCGTGGGGACAGTGTGAGGACAGCGTGGGGACAGTGTGAGGTCAGTGTGGGGACAGTGTGAGGACAGTGTGGGGACAGTGTGGGGACAGCATGAGGACAGTGTAAGGATAGTGTGAGGACAGTGTGGGGACAGCATGAGGACAGTGTGGGGACAGTGTAAGGATAGTGTGAGGACAGTGTGGGGACAGTGTAAAGACAGTGTGGGGACAGTGTGAGGACAGTGTGAAGACAGTGTGGGGACAACATGAGGACAGTGTGGGGTCAGTGTGGGGACAGTGTGAGGACAGTGTGGGGACAGCATGAGGACAGTGTGGGGACAGTGTAAGGATAGTGTGAGGACAGTGTGGGGACAGTGTAAGGATAGTGTGAGGACAGTGTGGGGACAGTGTGGGGTCAGTGTGGGGACAGTGTGGAGTCAGTGTGGGGACAGTGTGAGGACAGCGTGGGGACAGTGTGGGGTCAGTGTGAGGACAGTGTGAGGACAGTGTGGGGTCAGTGTGGGGACAGTGTAAGGATAGTGTGAGGACAGCATGAGGACAGTGTGGGGACAGTGTAAGGATAGTGTGAGGACAGTGTGGGGACAGTGTGAAGACAGTGTGAGGATAGTGTGAGGACAGTGTGAGGACAGTGTGAAGACAGTGTGAAGACAGAGTGGGGACAGCGTGAGGACAGTGTGGGGACAACGTGAGGACAGTGTGGGGACAGTGTGACCGCAGTGTTACAGAAGACGGGGTACATCATCTTGCAGCCAGAGAGGACATGTCACACCTCCCCCTCCTCTCTTTACCTCTCATAAGTATGTTTATTGTTTATTGACATGTCTGTTTTAACAACGTCACCAAAGCAACAATAATGTAAAAATATTACAATAATAATAATAATAATAATAATAATAATAATAATAATAAAACACTAACCATGGAATCAGAGAGTTTAATTACATGACAGATGGATTAAAGAGACTCCAGGATGAAACGACTCACTGATTCACACAATGTTGTGTTATGAGACGAGTGAATCCTTTAACGAGTCACTGAATCAAATACTCAAGATGAGTGACTCTGCTGCATACTGATCGAAACACTCACTGATCGAAACACTCACTGATCGAAACACTCACTGATCGAAACACTCACTGATCCAAACACTCACTGATCCAAACACTCACTGATCCAAACACTCACTGATCCAAACACTCACTGATCCAAACACTCACTGATCCAGACACTCACTGATCCAAACACTCACTGATCCAAACACTCACTGATCCAAACACTCACTGATCCAGACACTCACTGATCCAAACACTCACTGATCCAAACACTCACTGATCCAAACACTCACTGATCCAGACACTCACTGATCCAAACACTCACTGATCCAGACACTCACTGATCCAGACAATGACTCTCTGAACAGGTCTTACTCAGGATTAAATGATTCACTGAGAGAAAAACAAGCGGATATTTATCATAAATAAAAGATTCAATGATTAAAACATTTGAATTACTGTTGAACTAGTGTTAGTACGAGTCGCTGACAGTTAGAGTCTGTAGAAACAGTTAAAATGTTAAATCTAATAATAATCTGCTGATCTTTAATGTAATGAGTGATATTATTATTATTATTATTATTATTATTATTATTATTATTATTTGAGGTTGAAGTCCACTGAGTTCTGTGTGTCTCTCTGTACAGCAGAACTCTCTGTCTTCACAATTCACATTTAGAGCTTTCAAAATAAAGTCACAAGTATTGGCACCCACAGAAATGCTCTGTAAATTTAAAAACCTTTAGATAAAATCTTACTCCCTGTTTGAGAAAGTTCACTCTCACTCACTCGCTCCCACTCTCACTCTTGCTCACTCGCTCTCTCTCACTCTTGCTCACTCGCTCTCTCTCACTCACTCACTCACTCGCTCGCTCTCGCTGCTGATTTGTTTTGGAGAAACGTCAAACAGTGCAGTACAGGTCTTACTAACACTCGCCAATATTCTGTCTCGCTCCTAAAACCGAGGTCAAAAATGTCTTTTTTTTCCTGCCCACACACACACACACACACACACACACACACACACACACAGATGTAATCCATCATCAGGGAGTCGGCATGGCTCGGTGTTATTCCTACGTTTTAGCGGCCGGTTATTTCGTGAAACGTCTCAGGTGATCAGATTTCATAACAATTCATGTTGAGCTCCAAACTTAAACACGGTGTCGACTCACATCAGGGGAACTTCACACCGCCTCAGGGGACGTTTCATCAAAACACAAACGCCGCAGTCGACATTAATCAGCTCACAGCCCCCCTCTCACCTTACTTATTAAATAAATAAAACAGCCATATTTTACAAGAATTTCTTCAGTTCTTCACATCCACGTGCTTTACGATGTTTCTGTGGTTTTTCTACACGTTATGATGTCACAAGTCCTTCATTTGCATATTGAAAGCCACGTTGCTCGTTTATTAACTGATTCCCGATTAAACACTTCTCATTTTATGTTTCAGCCTCGACAGGTCTGTCTTCGCGCTCTTCATCCCGCACTCGGTCATCTGCACCCGTTTAAACATCTCGGACGTGAGATCCCGTGTGACTGCGGCGTCTTTAAACCGGGGAATCCGCAGTGCTACGTGGCTGTGTTTCAAATCGAAGGCAGGCAATCAGAGCACTTTATCTCCCACAGAGCGAGCGAGCGAGCGAGCGAGAGAGAGAGAGAGAGAGAGAGAGGGATAATGATGGGAACTCAGAGCGGCTCCAGCGTGGTGCGGTCCGGAGTGTTTCCCCACCGCCGCCGCTTTCCACTGATCATCCCGAGCGAGTGTTTAACTCTTCACTGGAGTTCATACAGAGCCTGTCGCTGTGTGAGTGATAAACCCTGAGTGTGTCACTCCTCATACAGCACAGTGAGTACACCGTCGACGTCACCATCACTGTTTATCTGTTTATTCTTACATTTATTGATCTCTAACACAATTTACTTCTTCTTCTTCTAGCAGCGATAAACTCTCTCTCTCTCTCTCTCTCTCTCTCTCTCTCTCTCTGTCTTTTATTCTCTCTTCTTCATTCCCACACATACAGTCTCTCTCTCTCACCCCCCCGCCCGTTTACTCCCCCCCCCCTCCCCCACCACCACCTCTCCGCCGTATTGATTGTGTGTCGGATTTGTTTCTCTGTCTAACAGATCAGCCTCACACTGCCTACTGCTCAACTGCCTGTGACGACTGTGTGTGTGTGTGTGTGTGTGTGTGTGTGTGTGTGTGTGTGTGTGTGTAAAAGCAAACTAAAGCCCCCCCTCCGCAGACTGTCACAACATGCGACTAACACCACCAGTGATGAAGCGTCTCCTTAATTAACTCTTTACTGAAACACCAATAAACACCTGCATCGTCCAATTAACACCCGAACACGTGAATTAGAGCCATAGTTTATAACAAACACCTACACCGTCCAATTAACACCGGCAGTGATGTAGTACCTCTTTAATACCTTCTAATTAACACCCAGACGCCTGAGTTAACAGCACATATTTAATTACCTGTAGCTGAATTATAAGAGAGAACTGTAGCCGTTACCTGTGACGTTAATTAAAGAGTTCATTAAATACGCGGGCTTAATTAAGAGCTGTTCACTTAACTGTGGAATTAGGGCAGGAGATGTACAATTAACCTCCCGTGTGTAACTAACTCTATATGTTTTATATGAACAGTCATGAGTTTAGATTGTTTGATGAAGTCAGTGTTTAACTGGAATAAACACCATCCATCTAGGAACCTCTGGAGCACAGCTGGGGACGCGGAGGTGGGCGGGGACGCGGAGGCGGGAGGGTACGCGGAGGCGGGCGGGGACGCGGAGGGGGGCGGGGACGCGGAGGCGGGAGGGTACGCGGAGGCGGGCGGGGACGCGGAGGGGGGCGGGGACGCGGAGGCGGGAGGGGACGCGGATGCGGGCGGGGACGCGGAGGCAGGAGGGGACCGTGTATTTATTCCCGTTTTGCAGTGAGACTCCGGTCAACATTCACACACTACGGGCAAATTGTGAGCGCCAATTAGACTAATCTGCATGTCTTTGGACTGTGGGAGGAAACCGGAGAACCCGGAGGAAACCCACCAAACACAGAGAAGGAAATCGAACCCAGAACCTGGAGGTGCAGCGCTCTTATTTTTTTACTTGACATAAGAACATTTTTTATTATACACCGACACTGTGTAACTAACTCGTAAATTCATCACCTTTATTATGCAGTTTGGTGTTTACCCTGTTTATCATGATGCAGCATGGTGGCGCTGTTGCCTCACACCTCCAGCGTCCAGGTTCGATTCCCACATCCCACCTACTGTATGTGTGTGTAGAGTTTGCATGTTCCCCCCGTGCTTTTTGGGTTTCCTCAGGGTTCTCCGTTTTCCTCCAACAGTTCACAGACATACAGGGAAGGCTACGTGTGTGTGTGAGTGTGTGTGTGTGTGTGTGTGTGTGTGTGAAGGACTGGCACCCTGGTCGAGTGTACCCGAGTCAGCTGGGACAGGCTGCTGGCCTCATCAGACCCTGTACAGGTTTAGGGTTAGGGTTAGGGTTAGGGGCTATAGAATGTGAATAAATGAATGTTTCTTTGTAAGTCTTTAAGTAACATTGTGAATGTTAAGAACCGAGCTCATCACTGGGTTAGAGTTAGGGTCAGGTTCCTGCAACACCTCACTTTGAGGCGCTTCATCTATTCCACCCCCGGATTAGGAATGTCCCAGGTTCCCCTCTGCTCCCCTCGGAAGCTCAGACGGCTCCGGGTTTGAGTCGCGTCATGACGTTGGTGCAGGCTGAGACACGTCTCGGGCGGAATAAACGCCAGCGCTCTCTCTCTGTACTGCAGCGCACCTCGGCTTCCCCGCCGACCAAAAGGGTTTAAAATGACTTAATAAAAAAAAAACTGTTGGTTTTATTTTGAGAGATTCTGGAGCGATGTTTCAGGTTAAAATTAGCTTACAGAATTGAAACTCCGAGCACTCACACACAAACACACAGGGGGATTTAGATACCTGTTCACACACCGCGCCTGCTGCACAAGCTCCTGTTACCATGGAAACCATAAAGTTTTAATATGTAGTTGTGTTTCAGCTCCTAGTGTGTGAAACGCTCAGTGTTAAACTGGTGCCAGTGTGCATTCAGACTGAATCTAATGAAGAGAATCAAACAAGAGGACACGCGACACGTGGATCCTTGGAGAGATGTGCACCAGCAGCAGAAGACCACACCGGGCGTCGCTCCTGTCAGGTGAGAACAGGGAACTGAGGCTACGGGTCACATGGTCTCACCAACATCACACAGCAGAAGGTCGGAGAAACGCCGCCCAGTCTGACGAGTCTCGATTTCTACTGAAGATGACGGGCTCGGAATGAAAACATGTGAATCCACCCTGCTGTGTGACTGGTGGTGCTGGTGGTGTGGGCGGAGCTACAGTTTCTTGGCACACTTTGTGGCCACTTGAGCATGGCTTAAACACCACAGCCCACCTGATCGTGTTTATGAGCACACGCCATATCACAAAGCTAAAATCATCTCACACTGGTCTCGTGGACATGACGCTGAGGTCACACGGTCTCCACAGTCACCTGATCTCAGTGAGACGTGGTGGAGCATCACAGATCTGCAGCGACCGCATGATGACATCATGTCGATGTGGAGCAAAATCATCAAATAAGGAGTGTTTCCAGCAGCAAGGTGGATCTGTGCCACGAAGAGTTAAGATGGTTCTGAAGCCAAAACAAGTCCAACCCAGTACGAGCGTAAGGTGTCCCTAATGCAGTGTCTCTCTCTCTCTCGCGTAAAATGTTTTAAAAGCTTTTTGATCTGTAAATGAAATCCAGAGATGTTCTGGAGATCGTCCGTTTTATTGTGCGAAAGGGAGAAAGGGCTAATATCTGCATTTTAGAGATCTGGAGAAAGAGAAAAAGAAATGTGAGATATAAATATATAAGTGGTGTAATTTGGTGTGAAGTTGAGAGAAGCTGGCTGCCGAGTGTTTGGGCTGAAAGTTCTCAGCCACGGAGAATAAAGTGCATTTTGTCTGTCAGCAAGACTCTGCCATTATGCCTGAGCGGACCGCTCGCTGCTCAAATTACAGCCTGTCTGCCCCCTACTGCCTCCTCAGGCCCTTTCAGTCTCACACTTTTATGGAAAAAAAAAAAAAAGAAGACAAAAACACAGTTGCGGCGTTTAAAACACTGTTATTTGGCCGGGCTGAGCGGGTCTGGAGTGCCGCTCCGATTCTCTCAGCAGCTCGCGGGAAATTAATGGCTCTGCGTTACACCGCTTTCAATATCACATGCGGGGCTTTACAAACTTTCTGTGCAAATGATTTCAAATAATCATAAACTACGTTCGTATGTAATTAAAGTAAGGGTTAGAGGCTCGAGGTGCTTTCCAGCCACGCCCTTTTGGTTCATTTATTCATTCTCTATAGTGCCCAGTCTGTACAGGGTCACAGGGGGGCTGAAGCCTCTCTCAGAGGACTCAGAGTATGAGGTGGGGGTACACCCTGCACAGGGGGCCATGCACACATGCACACACAATGGGCAATTCAGGCTCCAGTTTAGGTTAGGCTAATTAGCCTAATCTGCATGCCTTGGCATAGTGTGAATAACCCAAAGTCCCCAAGAGGAACCCCACCAAGAACATTCAAACTCCATGCGCACAGACCCCGAGACGGGAATCGAACCCCGACCATGGAGGTGTGAAACCACAGCGCTGACCATTAAGCCACTGCGCCGCCAAAGAACAAACTGAAGCTTTAATCAGAGCAGCTCAATAGACTGAACGAGGTGCAGCTGAACACAGTGAAGGAGCTGCAGGGCATGCTGGGAACAAACGTCACCATAGGAGATGAGATGAGGGAACCAAAACACCGCGTCTGTTCCTGAGAAGATGTACTGCACACCACTTCCTGTGACCACCTCACTTCCTCTCTTCAGCTCGTTCGCTAACAACAGCTCACGCTGCTAAGTGGGAAATTGCACTGAAGAAGCGTCCTCTGTTCCTGTTCCTGTTAATCGATCAATTAATGAATTAAATTTTAGGAAAAGGTTCGGTGTAAACTGGTCAAGGTCCAGTATGAGGAAACTGGAAGGGACGTTTTATCCCAGTGATGGCGGAGAGTCTCACCTACCCTACTCTGCTCAGGTGGCGGCGCTAGTGCTCATGAGGGCTCTACCAGACATTCGAAACAGGGTGGTGACAAAACACAAGGGGTCACATGCTGAACGGAAAAGAACAGGAAATGACAAAACAGTAAACAGGAAGGGAAAAGAAAGTCAAGCTGAACGACTTTGGGCTCATTAGGTCAAAGGTCACTGTAGATGAAAGGCTCTCGTCGCAGTGAATACAGACTCTAGGTCTGCTAAAGCTACGGTGTTTCTGCTAATCATATGATGTAGCTCTCGTTAGCGCCGGGGCTCCGCTTAGCATTTCTCCATGTCTGTTTCAACCCCAGGCACAGAATGAATCATATCCGTAATCCTCTTTCCGTTGTAGCGAAAGTAAACGCCCCCCTGCTGCTTCCTGCTCACGGCTGTGTGTCAGTAAATCCCTTCTCCACAGGTTTAACCAGAGATGCTTTTGGTCCACTTCCCGCTCTGCATGCCGAGACAGCTCTGGAAGGTTATCAGCTCCGTGCTGGGCCAGACACGCGCTGACCCGCGGATGAGCTCAGAGCTGGAACGACTTCAATCTGGACTCACAGCGCACCAGTTCTGCCGTAAGGAACCGTAACCTCATCCGATCAGAACGCCACGTGTGTCCTGCCTCTGCTTTCCCTGAGTCAAACACTCTACTGCTTACATCATCACTAGCACTCATGCTCACTGGTCACCTGGCCAGAAAAATGACCTTATATGGTCGACGAAATCACAGCGCTGAGACTGGAACAGAAACTTCTCCTACTCTCAGATAACTGGTATGATTGAGCGGTTACTATAGCAACGGTACCGTATCAGAGCGAGCGCAGTCATATAAACCTGCACTACAGTCAGAGCTGCTGATAGAGAGAACTAATCAACACCTTCTGACCAATCAGAGCGCAGAGTGACACATAGAGCCTCAGAGAGAGAGGGGGGACAAGAGAAAGATATGAGGGAAAGAGAGACAGGGAGAGACAAATGAGGCAAAGAGACTGGAAGAGAGAAACAGCGAGAGAGAGAGAGAGAGAGAGAGAGAGAGAGAGAGAGAGAGAGATCTGTTCTTCTTCTTTTTCCTCCATGCTAGAGAACGAGGCGAATCCATCAACAGTTAATTGGAAGGGCTGTGTGTGAACATATGGTGTGGCCCCAGGCGGTGTGTGTGTGTGTGTGTGTGCGTGTGTGTAAAAGTTGAGGGAGAAATCTGTGTGCAAGTCTAAACTCAACAGTGCGGCTGTTTAAACATGATGCAAATAAAACCAACAGAAATAAAAAGAAATTAATATGCAACAAACCACGAGTTTAAAAAGAAAAAAAGAAGAAAAAACTTTTGGTAAACTTTCTACTTTATAATAAGTGTTATAATAAGCAGTACACGTGCGCTGTACACAGGCACACACACACACACACACAAACACAACATGAAAGATGTTTTATACTCACATGCGTGGTCACAGTGTTATAGTAAACAATACATGCGCGCACAGATGTTGATTATACCAGTAAGAGATGAGCACTAAGACCCAGCAGGGAGACAAATACCCACAATTCCACAGCGCAAGAGAGAGAAAAAGCAATGTCTCAGTTGTGATCACGTGACATTCGGCATCAAAATAAGAAGTGCATGCATGATACATGATACTCTGTACTCGTAAACCAAGACTTGCTCTTTTTTCAACCCGAAATTTATTAAAAATCTTTTTTTGCGTTACTCGCAATCCGAGGATCCACTGTATATATATATATATAATTTTTTTCTCTTCTTCTTACTGTAATTTTTTTATTTCTCTTTTAATTTATCATATATACTTTTTAACTCTTATAAGTTACACCCACATAATTATCTCACTTTTTATTACTTTACAATTGAAACTTTTTTTTAAAATAACTTTTTATAGACTTGAAAAATGCTGTTATAAAGTTATTTCTATCCTCCTGACTTCATGATTAACTTTATTATTATTAACAAACCTATAACTAAACTTATTTCTTTTGTTCTAATTTTTCATCTTTTTCTTTGTTTCCCTGTTAATGAGACTCTGTACATTAACACATAGTACATTTCTTTCTTTCTTTCTATCCCTTGCTTTAAAATTAGATACTGTGCTGTTTGTTCTTTTATTTCATTTAAAAATTCATTGACCACCCCCCCTTCCCTTCCTTTAATGAGGGTGGGGTTATAATGAGTGGTGGGTTATAATGAGGGTGGGGTTATAATGAGGGTGGGGTTATAATGAGTGGTGGGTTATAATGAGTGGTGGGTTATAATGAGTGTTGGGTTGTAATGAGGGTGGAGTTATAATGAGAGTGTGATTATAATGAGGGTGGGGTTATAATGAGGGTGGGGTTATAATGAGTGGTGGGGTTATAATGAGAGTGTGATTATAATGAATGGTGGGTTATAATGAGTGGTAAGTTATAATGAGGGTGGGGTTATAATGAATGGTGTGGTTATAATGAGGGTGGGGTTATAATGAGAGTGTGATTATAATGAGGGTGGGGTTATAATGAGGGTGGGGTTATAATGAGTGGTGGGGTTATAATGAGAGTGTGATTATAATGAATGGTGGGTTATAATGAGTGGTAAGTTATAATGAGGGTGGGGTTATAATGAATGGTGTGGTTATAATGAGGGTGGGGCTATATGAGGGTGGGTTATAATGAGGGTGGTTAATATAATGAGTGGTGGGGTTATAATGAGGGTGTGGTTATAATGAGTGGTGTGGTTATAATGAGTGGTGGGGTTATAATGAGGGTGTGGTTATAATGAGGGGTGTGTTATAATGAGGGTGTGGTTATAATGAGTGGTGTGGTTATAATGAGTGGTGGGGTTATAATGAGGGTGTGGTTATAATGAGTGGTGGGTTATAATGAGAGTGTGATTATAATGAGGGTGGGGTTATAATGAGGTGGGTTATAATGAATGGTGGTTATAACAGGGTGGGGTTATAATGAGTGGTATGGTTATACCGAGTGGTGTTGGTAATGAGGGTGTGGTTATAATGAGTGGTGTGGTTATAATGAGTGGTGGGGTTATAATGAGGGTGTGGTTATAATGAGTGGTGTGGTTATAATGAGTGGTGTGGTTATAATGAGTGGTGGGGTTATAATGAGGGTGTGGTTATAATGAGTGGTGGGTTATAATGAGAGTGTGATTATAATGAGGGTGGGGTTATAATGAGGGTGGGGTTATAATGAATGGTGTGGTTATAATGAGGGTGGGGTTATAATGAGTGGTATGTTTATAATGAATGGTCTGGTTATAATGAGGGTGGGGTTATAATGAGTGGTATGTTTATAATGAGGGTGGGGTTATAATGAGTGGTATGTTTATAATGAATGGTCTGGTTATAATGAGGGTGGGGTTATAATGAGTGGTATGTTTATAATGAGGGTGGGGTTATAATGAGTGGTGGGTTATAATGATTGGTAAGTTATAATGAGGGTGGGGTTATAATGAGTGGTAAGTTATAATGAGGGTGGGGTTATAATGAGTGGTGGGTTATAATGAGTGGTAAGTTATAATGAGGGTGGGTTTATAATGAGTGGTAAGTTATAATGAGGGTGGGGTTATAGTGAGGGTGGGGTTATAATGAGGGTGTGGTTATAATGAGGGTGGGATTATAATGAGGGTGGGGTTATAATGGGCGTATATAATGAGGGTGGGGTTATAATGAGGGTGTGTTATAATGAGGGTGTGGTTATAATGAGTGGTGTGGTTATAATGAGGGTGGGTTATAATGAGGGTGGGGTTATAATGAGGGTGGGGTTATAATGAGTGGTGGGTTATAATGAGGGTGGGGTTATAATGAAGGTGGGTTATAATGGTGGTAATATAAGAGGGTGGGGTTATAATGAAGGTGGGGTTATAATGAAGGTGGGGTTATAATGAGGGTAAGGTAATGAGGGTGAGGTTATAATGGTGTGGTTATAATGAGGGTGGGGTTATAATGAGGGTGTGGTTATAATGAGGGTGGGGTTATAATGAGGGTGTGTTATAATGAGGGTGTGGTTATAATGAGTGGTGTGGTTATAATGAGGGTGGGGTTATAATGAGGGTGGGGTGTTATAATGAGTGGTGGGGTTATAATGAGAGTGTGATTATAATGAATGGTGGGTTATAATGAGTGGTAAGTTATAATGAGGGTGGGGTTATAATGAATGGTGTGGTTATAATGAGGGTGGGGTTATAATGAG
>QNUK01000827.1:120000-170000 GCA_013621035.1 Clarias magur | reverse complement strand
AAATCATTAGCATGGGAACTTTAGCTAAGTCTTCAGGAACCGTAATGAACAGCGTAGTCTATTAAGCGATCATTAAAGAGTACCAGAAACCCATTAGAAAGCACTCATGATTTATTTCTTTTTTCCCAGCAGAGATGTAAGCTAGCTTGAGAAATGAGCAAACTAGCCCGTATTAGCTAGCTTTGCCGGATTTTTAAACCCTGTCATGTATTATACTAATGCGTATCAAGTTCACGTGATAGCCTCGTTATTTTTCGTATATATGTTCCCTAGCTTATATGTTTCATTGTAAATAAAGGTTTCCCTGCACTAGCAACCAATCCTGACTCATTAAAACCATTAAGGACAACAGATCCCATTAAACTACCATTACAGACCATCGGAAACATTATCCATGAGTAGAACGCTTTAATTGATTGCACTCTTTTCAGCAGGGCTGCCTACTTTAGCTGGTTAGCTAACTTTCCATGCCAGCTAACCTCATTATTATTATTATTAATATTATTATTGTTCCTAATGTTTTTTTAAGTGTTTCCACTGAAAATACTGGGATGAAATTTGGAGTGTGATGGAAACCATTACAGTATTTTTTTTTTCTGTACAGTGGATTGTACAATTTCTCCCACACAACAGCTAAGCTAATAAAAGTAGTCCTATGATACTTAGGAAAAGTGTACAGTCATTAGTGGCTTGAATTTTTAGACTAGGAGCAGTTTCAATATTAATAATAATAATAATAATAATAATAATAATAATAATAATAAAATCAATTAATCAGCTGTAAATGCTTACCAGAGATGATGGAGGCCAGACGGAAGGCGTCAGAGAGACGGACGGGAAGCAGAGGCTCATACGGAGATGCTTCGTAGAAATCTTCACCTGAAAAATAAAACAAAACGCATATATTAGCCGGTGCCTTAGCCTGCAAAGCTACATTAAAATAAGTATTTTATGAAACAAAAATAAACACAGCTTCAGAAAGGAATTCATAACATAGTAGCACTTTTTATCTACAAAAACATACTTTGAAAACATTCTTTTACTTAATTTTTTTTTTGTTTATACCATTACATGCTAGCTACTATAGCTGCTAAACAACACACGCTAGCTTAGGTAGTAAGCCATGCTACCATAAACGCTTTATAGCAAGTTTTCTTTGTAAAGCAGAGTTATTTCAATGCGGTTTCCCCCATGTTCTCATGTCATTTGCTAACTGCTATTTAGCGGAATAGTTAACTAAAAGGTCATTTATACAGTAAAAGGTCATTAGTGCTTTTTCACTTTTCCAAACCAAGATTTTCACTATCTCACTTTTTTCACTGATTAGCATTTGCAATTCAGCCACAATCATTTTACTAAATCTTAATAATCTTAAATCGTATCTCTAACACACCAGTCCAGCTGATAAAACCTGAACAGGCTTATATTTTCATTCGTTCTGGAACATTTTAGTGTTCAGTAGAGACAGAAAGAGAGAAAAATAACTCCAGCACTAAAAGTGTCAACTTAGTTCTCGTCAGAATGTGTAAATTAGCGTTTAGCAAAGCCTCTTTTTCACTCCCAGAGGAGTTCTGAGCCACAAAACCAGCGCAGTGTGTGTGTGTGTGTGTGTGTGTGCGTGCGTGCGTGCGTGCGTGCGTGCGTGTGTGTGTGTGGTAATGAATGGCAGTTTTGGGACTCACGGAATGTAACTATTTCCAGAAGTTTTCTTTCATTGCAGTACACGAGGGAGAAGCAAGCGCTCAGATTATTAGCTTATCTTTCTTTTTTTCTGCACTTTTGTTATGACTGCGCTCACACAGGGTGCTTTAAAAATATTTCAGCTGTTTGAAAATATAATTACTGAAAAGCCTGGAGAAAAGGACATTTTTTTGTGATGATTGTATTTAAAGAGGCTTTAGTGCTACCTTCAACATTCAGACATGGCCACTTCCATTTCAAGTCACATCCATCAATCTCACTGTCACTCAAGGACACGCCCAGCCATCTGTCTCTCTCAGACACACCCACCTGTCTCCCTCAGGCACGCCCATCTCTCTATCCAACATGGCCATCTGTCTCACTCAGACACAAACATCTGTCTCTGTCTGAAATGTCCATCTGTCTCTGTCTGAAATGTCCATCTGTCTCTGTCTGAAATGTCCATCTGTCTCTGACATGAACATCTGTCTCACTCGGATACTCCCATCTGTCTCACTCAGACATGAACATCTGTCTCACTCAGACATGCCCATTTGTCTAACTGTCAAGTCACATCCATCAATCTCACTGTTACTCAAGGACAAGTCCAGCCATCTGTCTTTCTCAGACACGCCTATCTCTCTATCCAACATGACCATATGACTCATTCAGACATGAACATCTGTCTCACTCAGACATGAACATCTGTCTCACTCAGACATGCCCATTTGTCTGTCAAGTCACATCCATCAATCTCACTGTTACTCAAGGACAAGTCCAGCCATCTGTCTCTCTCAGACACACCCACCTGTCTCCCTCAGACACGCCCATCTCTCTATCCAACATGACCATCTGTCTCACTCAGACACAAACATCTGTCTCTGTCAGAAATGTCCATCTGTCTCTGACATGAACATCTGTCTTACTCAAACACGCCCATCTGTCTCACTCAGACATGAACATCTGTCTCACTCAGACACAAACATCTGTCTCTGTCCGAAATGCCCATCTGTCTCTGTCAGAAATGTCCATCTGTCTCTGACATGAACATCTGTCTCACTCGGATACTTCCATCTGTCTCACCCAGACATGAACATCTGTCTCACTCGGATACTCCCATCTGTCTCACTCAGACATGAACATCTGTCTCACTCAGACATTCCCATTTGTCTGTCAAGTCACATCCATCAATCTCACTGTTACTCAAGGACAAGTCCAGCCATCTGTCTCTCTCAGACACACCCACCTGTCTCCCTCAGACACGCCCATCTCTCTATCCAACATGACCATATGTCTCATTCGGACACGAACATCTGTCTCACTCAGCCACACAAACATCTGTCTCTGTCAGAAATGTCCATCTGTCTCTGACATGAACATCTGTCTCACTCAGGCGCGCCCATCTGTCACACTAAGACACGCCCACCCGTCTCTCTCAGACACGCCCCACTGTTTCACTTAGACACGCCCATCTGTCTAATTCAGAGATGCCCATCTATCACATTCGGACAGAAACCTGTCACCCTTAAAAACGCCCATCTATTTCCTCGGACATGCCAATACATCTCCTTCAAACACGCCCATCCTTTTCTCTCCCAGAGACATCTATCTGCCACATTTAGACACCCAGCTATCACAAAACACAAAGTCACACTCATCTAAAATTATGGCGTGAGGTGTGTGGAGGAGAGAGAGGAGGCTTGGGGGCTTCTCAACTTCTGTGGAACAAACGAAACTGGAGATGTAGCAACACTGCAAGAGCTGTGGAGAATTACGCATGTGTGTACTGTATGTGTGCGTGTGTGTGTGTGTGTGTGTGTGTGTGTGTGTGTGTGTGTGTGTGTGTGTGTGTGTGTGTGTATGTGTGCGTGTGTGTGTGTGTGTGTGTGTGTGTGTGTGTGTGTGTGTGTGTATGTGTGTGTGTGTGTGTGTGTGTGTGTGTGTGTGTGTGTGTGGAGAGAACGAGCAATCTGGAGAACAGAGCAGACTATATTTATGTATGTGTAGGTATGTGTGAGTGGGAGGGGAGGAAGCACTATATCATCAGGGCAAGAGTGTGTGAGGACACCCACCCACATACGCCAGGTTTAATGGCATCAGTACACATCAATGCGTACATCTTGCCTGAAAGCACACACGTAAACTCACACACACACACACACACACACACACACACACACACACACACACACACAAATCTCATGATTCTGGTTGGCATAAGAACTGAGGACAATCATAAATAAATCTTGACCTGATGCCTTGTGAACACACACACACACACACACACACACACACACACACACACACATAAACGTGGTCAAAAGTTTTGGGAATATTAATTTTGACCAGGTCTGCTGCTTCGCTGTTTTTAGATCTTTGTGTCAGATGTTACTCTGGTCTACTGAAGCATAAGTGTTTCATGCGTATCAAAGGCTTTTATTGACAATAACATTAAGTTTATGTAAAGAGTCAGTATTCGCAGTATTGATCCTTCTTTTTCAAGACCTCTTGCAGTCGCCCTGACATGCTGTCAATCAACTTGTGCGCCACACACTGACTCACGGCGCAGCCCATTCTTACATAATCCTGTGAATGCTTGGAGTTTGTCAGAATTTCTGGGTTTGTGTTTGTCCTCCCACCTCTTCAGGACCAACCACAAGCTCTCAATGGGATTAAGGTCTGCGGAGTTTCCTGGACATGGACCCAAAATTTCAAATGTTTCCCGAGCCACTTAGTTATGACTTTTGTTTTATGGCACGGTGCACCATCATGCTGGAAAAGGCATTGTTCTTCACCAAACTGTTCTTGGGTGGTTGGGAGAAGTTGCTTTCGGGGGATGTTTTTGTACCCACTGAGTGAGCCCACGCCCTTGGCTGAGAAGCGACCTCACACATGAATCATCTCAGGATGCTTTACTGTTGGCATGACACAGGACTAATGGTAATGCTCATGTTCATACATTTCTAGAAGGGCAGCAAAGAAGCCACTTCTTTCCAGGAAAAACATCAGCGACAGACTGGTTTTCTGCAAAAAGGTACAGGGATTGGACAGCGGAGGACTGGGGTAAAGTCATTTACCCTGATCAGTCTCCGTTCTGATTGTTCGGGGAATCCGTAAAAAATCTTGTCCGTAGAAGAATTTTTATATTTGCGTCACTCTCAAAACTACTTGCCATGGCCGTATGACTAAATTTCTGTATTTATTTACATCCTTAGAAAAAGTTCAGCATTAAGACTTAACCGAAATATGTTATGTATCAAGCTAATCACAAGTTAGCTAGCGTTTAGCTGTTCTAGCTAGCACATAGCTAGCAATGATTATTTTGCTAAGAATTTCAGTTGTTTTCTTGAGCAGTGTACTGTATGTAACCATGATTGTTTTTTTTTCTTTGCTAATTAATATTGCTAGCTAATATCATCACACTCAGTTTCCTAGCTAGCATTCTTTTTGAGTCTGACTGATGGTGCTAGTGTCGCTTGATGCTTAGCCACCAACATGCTAGTCAAGTTTGTTAGAGGTTGGCATGCAATAGCACTCTGGGGAAAACAGGATGCTTAACTAATAAGATGAAGGAGTTTAATCTTGTGTACAGTGTCTAGAAAGAAAATATTGTACGTTTATGCTAACTAATTGGCTGGTTAGCATGATTAGCAGGTTAAGGTGTTAAATAGAGCTGAAATGTGACATGTAGTATGTCTCATATAACAATAGCTTGCGCGTGTGTGTGTGTGTGTGTGTGTGTGATGTTCTGCATAAGCATATGTTAATGGTGTGTATTAGTATGTCACGTCCTCACTCTCTCTCTGTCTCTCTGTGTCTCTCTCATCCTTCTCCATCGTTACCTTCCAATCATCTCAGCAGGACGTGATCTCTGACGATCATCCAGAGAGACAGACCATCTCATCACCAGCAGAGCACCATAAGTGTCTCACTTTCTCTCTCTCTCTCTGTGTCTATAACAATCTGTCTATCTTTCTTTTCCATCCTCCATCTGTCTTTATCTCTTTTTCTGCCTGTCTGTATCTTTCTCACCGTCTCCCTATTATAATAATTATAAATAAATTATAAACTAAATGTATTCTTTCACAGTTTTGCTGTATTTCAAATTTTTTTATTTTTAACTCCAGATGTTTTTTTCTTGTAAAAACAATTTTCAGAAATGTACATTTACATATATTGTCGGGGGTGTTTGGGAGGGGAGGGGGGGGTCGAGGGGGTGTTTGTGGGGGATGGGGGGTTTAGGGGTGTTAAACTTTTGCACATATCCATGTCTAGTTTCCCTGTACTCTACCTTTCTACATCTCTATTCCTTGCTTATTATAGTTTCTGTATTTGTTTGTGTGTGTGTGTGTGTGTGTGTGTGTGTGTGTGCGGTCCTATTTTCGATTTTGGGGAGGACATACTCATACACAGCCAGAGTAGTCTGACAGCAGAGCACTGCTGAACTGAAGAGTAAGACAGAAGCATATGTATATATATATATATATATATATATATATATATATATATATATATATATACACACACACACAAACACACACACACACACACACTGACAGGTTGCTCGTTACATGTGTAAAGCTGTGAAGTGTCTGTTTCCTGTGAGATGTCAGACTTTCAGGGGAGAGATTTTTTTCTTTTCTAACAGCTGCTGCATGCTTTTAAACAGACCGCTGCTCAGAGCTTTAGTCAAACACCATCCCAGTAGCCCCAACACCACCGATCTGCAGGTAAACACACTCTAAACCCTATTTAAACACCACAACAGTCTAGAGCCACGGTAAGTCAAACACAGTCTAAACATTACAATACCACAGAACTACAGTCAGCCAAACACCATCTAAATACAATCTATAGGCTACAACATCATAAAACTGCCATCAAACACCACCTAAACACAACAACACCACAGAACTACAGTCTGACAAAGACCATCTAAACATTATACCACCACAGAACTACAGCCAGTCAAACAACATATAAACACTACAACACCACAGAACTACAGTCTGACAAAGACCATCTAAACATTACAATACCACAGAACTACAGTCTGACAAAGACCATCTAAACATTATACCACCACAGAACTACAGTCAGACAAACACCATCTTAACACTATACCACCACGGAACTACAGCCAGTCAAACATAGTCTAAACACTACAATACCATCTAACTTTTAGAGTAACTTAAAAATGTAAAATTTATGTTGTACATTTATGTTGTTACATGTATGTAGCACCCTGGTCCTGGAGGAACGTTGTTTCGTTTCACTGTGTACTAACTGTATATGGTTGGAATGACAATAAAAGCCGACTTGACTACTTGACTTGACTTGACTTAACTACAGTCAGTCAAACACAATCTAAATGCTGCAACATCATAAAACTGCCATCAAGAACAATCTAAAAACTACAACACCACAGAACTACAGTCTGACAAAGACCATCTAAACATTATACCACCACAAAACTACAGTCAGACAAACAACATATAAACACTACAACACCACAGAACTACAGTCAGACAAACAACATATAAACACTACAACACCACAGAACTACAGTCAGACAAACACCATCTGAACACAACAACACCACAGAACTACAGTCTGACAAAGACCATCTAAACATTATACCACCACAGAACTACAGCCAGTCAAACAACATATAAACACTACAACACCACAGAACTACAGTCAGACAAACACCATCTAAACACAACAACACCACAGAACTACAGTCTGACAAAGACCATCTAAACATTATACCACCACAGAACTACAGCCAGTCAAACAACATATAAACACTACAACACCACAGAACTACAGTCAGACAAACACCATCTAAACACAACAACACCACAGAACTACAGTCTGACAAAGACCATCTAAACATTATACCACCACAGAACTACAGTCAGACAAACACCATCTTAACACTATACCACCACGGAACTACAGCCAGTCAAACATAGTCTAAACACTACAATACCATCTAACTTTTAGAGTAACTTAAAAATGTAAAATTTATGTTGTACATTTATGTTGTTACATGTATGTAGCACCCTGGTCCTGGAGGAACGTTGTTTCGTTTCACTGTGTACTAACTGTATATGGTTGGAATGACAATAAAAGCCGACTTGACTACTTGACTTGACTTGACTTAACTACAGTCAGTCAAACACAATCTAAATGCTGCAACATCATAAAACTGCCATCAAGAACAATCTAAAAACTACAACACCACAGAACTACAGTCTGACAAAGACCATCTAAACATTATACCACCACAAAACTACAGTCAGACAAACAACATATAAACACTACAACACCACAGAACTACAGTCAGACAAACAACATATAAACACTACAACACCACAGAACTACAGTCAGACAAACACCATCTGAACACAACAACACCACAGAACTACAGTCTGACAAAGACCATCTAAACATTATACCACCACAGAACTACAGCCAGTCAAACAACATATAAACACTATACCACCACAGAACTACAGTCAGACAAACACCATCTAAACACAACAACACCACAGAACTACAGGTAAACACACTCCGACCTATGTTTAAACAGAACACTCTAAAAGCGCAGTCAGCCTTTAAACACCACAACAACACCGACACACAGCCAATCACACACACATACACATACACACACACACACACACACACACACACTTCCAGTTGTGTTTATTATAAGTTGACTTGTTAAATTTTTCTCGGTGTTACAGAACTCATCTGAACCCTGATTTATTCTCAGTCACCTCCACACACTCGGCTTCTGTCACGAGCCTCTTAATGAGGATGACGAAATGCTGGCTCTCTCTCCCTCTTTCTCACACACACACACACACACACACACACACACACACACACACACACAGAGAGAGCTTTCAGTTTAATGTGTTAGTAGTAACTCTGCACCAGTTGATGGTCAGAGTGAGACGTGGAGCTGAATTCATCTGTTCTTCATTACACCTCTCTGCTCTCATGACTTTTAATCGTTCTTTCTTTTGTTCTCTCTTTTCTGTTCTTTGTTCTATTTTATGTCTAATTACATCTTATTCTTTCTAAATCTGTTCATTTCTTTTCATCTGTTCCAGACTACTGACTTCCTTTCTTTGGGTTTTCTTGTACATTCTTCTAGTTTTCAATAGTATCTCTTTTTAGTGTCTGTGTGTTTTCTTTCACTATTACGTTTTCCATGTATTCTTCCTTTTTTCCTGTTTTTGTTTTTATTTTTATTTTCTAGTTATTTTTCTATCTATTTCCTTTTCTATTTTTCCCATTCTGTTCCTCTTTTATTATGAAATATTTGTAATTAATATTCAGTTCGTAGTTCTTAAGATCTTCTGCAATCTAACCAAAAAAACAAAACAACAACTCATTTGTTTCTTTTCACACACACACACACACACACACACACACACACACACACACACACACACACACACACACACACTCCCTGCAGCTTGGCTCGGTGTTCAGTTACTGCTGAGTTTTCCTGAAACCTCTCCACTGATCAGGGAACGGAGGCATGCAGTCCTGAATGTGTCCCAGTCGGGTTCTCTCTGGTGCTGCGCGCGCGCACACGTGTGTGTGTGTGTGTGTGTGTGTGTGTGTGTGTGTGTGTGTGTGTGTTTAATCCACACTCGTCTGCGGTGCATAATGAGTGTGACTCGCTGGAGTTAGAGGTGTGAAAGCACGCCGAGTGTTTAAACCACCACATCTGACTTAATCTCACACACCCATCACACGGACTTTCACCTCGCACTCGCTTCATATGAACACACTACCTTTGCACTCCACAACTACACACTACCCCTACACATGACCCCTACACATGACCCCTACACATGACCCCTACACACTGCCCCTACACATGACCCCTACACATGACCCCTACACACTACCCCTACACACTACCCCTACACATGACCCCTACACATGACCCCTACACACTACCACTACACATGACCCCTACACACTACCCCTACACATGACCCCTACACACTACCCCTACACATGACCCCTACACATTACCCCTACACACTACCCCTACACATTACCCCTACACATGACCCCTACACACTACCCCTACACATGACCCCTACACATGACCCCTACACACTACCACTACACATGACCCCTACACACTACCCCTACACATGACCCCTACACACTACCACTACACATGACCCCTACACATGACCCCTACACACTACCACTACACATGACCCCTACACATGACCCCTACACACTACCCCTACACATGACCCCTACACATGACCCCTACACACTACCACTACACATGACCCCTACACACTACCCCTACACATGACCCCTACACACTACCACTACACATGACCCCTACACATGACCCCTACACACTACCACTACACATGACCCCTACACATGACCCCTACACACTACCACTACACATGACCCCTACACACTACCCCTACACATGAACCCTACACACTACCCCTACACATGATCCCTATGCACTACCCCTAAATGCTACCCTTACAAATTACATTTATACACTACCCATACGAGTTTCTCCTGCTGACCACCCTTACACACTACCCCTACAGACTACCTCTACACACTACCCCTACACACTACCCCTACAGACTACCTCTACACACTACCCCTACACACTACCTCTACACACTACCCCTACACACTACCTCTACACACTACCTCTACACACTACTCCTACACACTACCCTTACATAATACCCTTACACACTACCTCTACACACTACCCCTACACACTACCTCTACACACTACCCCTACACACTACCCCTACACACTACCTCTACACACTACCTCTACACACTACCCCTACACACTACCCCTACACACTACCTCTACACACTACCTCTACACACTACTCCTACACACTACCTCTACACACTACCCCTACACACTACCTCTACACACTACCTCTACACACTACCCCTACACACTACCCCTACACACTACCCCTACACACTACCTCTACACACTACCTCTACACACTACTCCTACACACTACCCTTACATAATACCCTTACACACTACCCCTACACACTACCCCTACACACTACCTCTACACACTACCCCTACACACTACCTCTACACACTACCTCTACACACTACCCCTACACACTACCCCTACACACTACCTCTACACACTACCTCTACACACTACTCCTACACACTACCCTTACATAATACCCTTACACACTACCTCTACACACTACTCCTACACACTACCCTTACATAATACCCTTACACACTACCTCTACACACTACCCCTACACACTACCTCTACACACTACCCCTACACACTACCCCTACACACTACCTCTACACACGACCCCTACACACTACCCCTACACACTACCTCTACACACTACCCCTACACACTACCCCTACACACTACCTCTACACACTACCTCTACACACTACCTCTACACACTACTCCTACACACTACCCTTACATAATACCCTTACACACTACCTCTACACACTACTCCTACACACTACCCTTACATAATACCCTTACACACTACCCTACACACTACCTCTACACACTACCCCTACACACTACCCCTACACACTACCTCTACACACTACCTCTACACACTACTCCTACACACTACCCTTACACACTACCCCTACACACTACCTCTACACACTACCTCTACACACTACCCCTACACACTACTACACACTACCCCTACACACTACCTCTACACACTACCTCTACACACTACCCCTACACACTACCCCTACACACTACCTCTACACACTACCTCTACACACTACTCCTACACTACACACTACCCCTACACACTACCTCTACACACTACCTCTACACACTACCCCTACACACTACCCCTACACACTACCCCTACACACTACCTCTACACACTACCTCTACACACTACCCCTACACACTACACTACCCCTACACACTACCTCTACACACTACCTCTACACACTACTCCTACACACTACCCTTACATAATACCCTTACACACTACCTCTACACACTACTCCTACACACTACCCTTACATAATACCCTTACACACTACCTCTACACACTACCCCTACACACTACCTCTACACACTACCCCTACACACTACCCCTACACACTACCTCTACACACTACCTCTACACACTACTCCTACACGCTACCCTTACACACTACCCCTACACACTACCTCTACACACTACCTCTACACACTACCCCTACACACTACCCCTACACACTACCCCTACACACTACCTCTACACACTACCTCTACACACTACTCCTACACACTACCCTTACATAATACCCTTACACACTACCTCTACACACTACCCCTACACACTACCTCTACACACTACCTCTACACACTACTCCTACACACTACCCTTACATAATACCCTTACACACTACCTCTACACACTACCCCTACACACTACCTCTACACACTACCTCTACACACTACTCCTACACACTACCCTTACATAATACCCTTACACACTACCCCTACACATAATTGAATTGAATTAAGGAAAAAGTGGAAGAGTGGTATGTGCGCAGGTTGATGTAACGCGCCCCCCAGGGACTTCAAAGAAACTAAACTGAAAGTAATCACAGCGTGGTGCAGCCACACTGCTCATACACACACTCTTCACACACTACCCATAAATTATTAGACCTTACGACTACACCTATACACTACTCCTAAACACTACCCTTACACACTACCCCTAAACACTACCCTTACACACTACCCCTAAACACTACCCTAACACACCGCGCTTACACACCGCGCTTACACACCGCGCTTACACACCACCCCTGCCCCGGCCTGTGTGTGTGATGTGCTGATGCTCTTTTGGTGACTTTAACAGTTTTCTGTCGCTCTTTTCACCTCCTGTAACAGAACAGCGGTCGATGTGGAGTCATTTTCGCTCCCTCCTGTTAATTTTTGCTTAGAAGGAGTGAAAAATCTCTCTATACCGTGTAATCTCTATAACGTTGGTGAGCGAGATATTTTCTGCTAGATTGCGAAATGTTCCGCAGAATCACGCGGGAGAACTTTTAACAAGTGTGAGAAAAGTGCAGAGGCTCAGCAGCGTCGCTGGAAAAACCCAAAGCCAAGCACTCGCACCAGTCGATACGCTCGATAGCAGCGACGCTGAACGAGCTGCAGCTCTGGTCCTACAACACACACACACATAAACACACACAAACATATAAACACACACACACACACAGGAAGTGGAGTTTCCTCTGTATTTCTGTAAGTGTATTTGATAAAGACATCTCGAGTCCATGAAGGCAGACGAGCGATGTATGATTATAAAAAACGATAAATGAGTGTATACACACACACACACACACACACACACACACACACACACACACACACACAGTTCTTAGCACATTTATTAGAGAAGTACAAATCCATTTATCTTTGTTCAGCTGACAACCCGGACGAGGCGTCTCCAGGGAAATCACCAGGATAATGAGCTGCGAAGAGACGCAGAGACGCGGAGACGCACGTACAGGAGAGAAACGCCGGAGTATTGATGGCAGAACAGAGGAGGAGAGGAGAAGGTCAATAACGGATGACTTCACATTCTGTCTGTTACTTTTACACACGGCGAGTGCGTTACTGCATTTATATCTCCCTTTTTCTATGAAGCACAGAACCTGTTTTCCTCGTTTGTCTAATCGTCGTCCTTTACTCAGAATATGAGGATGAAAGTGTGTGTTCACTGAAAGACTAGTGTTTTATCACATCACAGGAAAACAGAAAGAAAACCTCAGATATAAAAAAGAAAGAGTCTCTGGAAGGCAGGGGGAATAAGAGCACCTGCTGAGACTGCGGGAAAAAAAAAACATGAAAAAATATAGATTTAATAAGATCTCTAAAGACAGGCTGGTGATTTAAATACATAAACAAATAAATAAATATATACAGAAAGATGAGAATAATATTGTAAAAAGTATGAATGTCATGAAATTAAATTAATACGTGGAAAAAAAAAATAACAAAGGAAGGAAAAAAAAGTGAGATCTCGCAAAACCCAGAGAGACTCACTGACAGACTGACGGGGCTTTTGAACTGCGCTTAAAAACACTGTAAGTCCCGCCTCCTCGCTCTAGGATCCTAACCAATCAAAAGCAGAAGGCGGTATTTCCCAATATTCACGGCATTGAGCAGGCGCGCTTATCCAGTTTCTTTTCTCATTTGGTTGTTGTACATGTCGTCAGTTGAGGGTCTCACTCAGGGGCCCAACAGAGGGAACGTTCTGGAACTTGGGCCCTTCTGATCAGTAGTCCGACACCTTAACCACAACACAGAGGGGTGCCGATAGTTTTACAATCCCACACATTATAACCACACTACACTACACTACTGTCCCTACACACTACACACTACCACTACACACTGATGATGCGCTGTGGAAGTGTGAGTACACAGTAGGAATATTCGTCTAACACTCAGTCATGTTTCTTTGTTGTTGTTTTTTTCTCTAAATGTTTTTGGTGGAGTTTTACTGCTTCAGCCTGAAACCCTTCTGCGAGACCTCGAGTTTGACACCCGCCTCGTATTAGACTCCGCCTCGTGTTGGACTCCGTTTCGTGTTGGACTCCGCCTTGTGTTGGACTCCGCCTCGTGTTGGACTCCGTTTCGTGTTGGACTCCGCCTTGTGTTGGACTCCGCCTCGTGTTGGACTCCGTTTCGTGTTGGACTCCGCCTCGTGTTGGACTCCGTTTCGTGTTAGACTCCGCCTCGTGTTGGACTCCGCCTCGTGTTGGACTCCGTTTCGTGTTGGACTCCGCCTCGTGTTGGACTTCGTCTCGTGTTGGACTCCGCTTCGGGTTAGACTCCGCCTTGTGTTGGACTCCGCCTCGTGTTGGACTCCGCCTCGTGTTGGACTCCGCCTCGTGTTGGACTCCGTTTCGTGTTAGACTCCGTTTCGTGTTAGACTCCGCCTCGTGTATGACCCCGCCTCGTGTTGGACTCTGTCTCGTGTATGACCCCGCCTCGAGTTTGACACCCGCCTCGTATTAGACTCCGCCTCGTGTTGGACTCCGTTTCGTGTTGGACTCCGCCTCGTGTTGGACTCCGCCTTGTGTTGGACTCCGCCTCGTGTTGGACTCCGTTTCGGGTTAGACTCCGCCTCGTGTTGGACTCCGCCTCGTGTTGGACTCCGTTTCGTGTTGGACTCCGCCTCGTGTTGGACTCCGCCTCGTGTTGGACTCCGCTTCGGGTTAGACTCCGCCTCGTGTTGGACTCCGCCTCGTGTTGGACTCCGCCTCGTGTTGGACTCCGCTTCGGGTTAGACTCCGCCTTGTGTTGGACTCCGCCTCGTGTTGGACTCCGCCTCGTGTTGGACTCCGCCTCGTGTTGGACTCCGTTTCGTGTTAGACTCCGTTTCGTGTTAGACTCCGCCTCGTGTATGACCCCGCCTCGTGTTGGACTCTGTCTCGTGTATGACCCCGCCTCGAGTTTGACTCCGCCTTGGGTTAGACTCCGCCTCGTGTTGGACTCCGCCTCGGTATAAGACTGTGGGACTGTGGGATGTGTCTGTGTGATAACTCAGTGTAAATAAGTCGTAATCAGACGCGGCTCAGAGCTCTCAGTTCAGCGCCGTAAATGAACCTTCACAGGAGCGCGGTCGCTTTGTTGCTCCAGACTGCACCGCTCATCATTCATCATGTCGGAAAATCTCACAAAAACGCACTCGCAGGTTTTATCATGTGCTGCGCGACGAGAAACACAAACGTTCACGTCAGTGAGATTTATGTTAAATATTTCCTCGCTGCTCTTTTAATAAACTTAATCACTGCCACTCGCTGTGCGGCGCGCGGCTCTAATTTATCGATCCCTCGGTGACCTCGCTGGAATACATTTAATTGAAATCTTTTGTCATTGTCTGCTTTTTCTTTGGCAGCAAATTGATGCGAATAGGAGATTTGTGACGAGGCCGAGCGGCTCAGTTAATCAGCCCTCGTGTGCTCGACTTCATTTAATCTTCCGCCGCTCGCTCACGGCCCTGCAGGGAGCTGCTGCTATTCTTTACCCACGATGCATTGCTTTGGACTCTCTAATCGCACCGGAGCTGGCGGATACGTGCGGAAGCGTCTGAAACTCCGAGTCCGTGCCAACTCTTTCAGCTCATCGCTTCTTAAACACAGATGATCTTCCTTCACTAGTACAGTGTGTTCTGACTGACTGAGAGCGCGAGGAACATCACAGAACCGGGCGCGGTTAATAGTTATCAATAAGCTGATGAAGGTGTAACTCTTTGAACAGTAAAACATTATGGAGTGCTAATCATCTGTCGCTTGTTGGAGGTTTGGAACGGGCTATTATCCCGAATCTTACACACCCAACCACACACACACACACACAGCATATATCTGTAAACCTGCAAACGCACATCGTACACCTTCTCCGGTTTGGTGTTCCCAAATTGCCTGTAGCGCGTGCAATCAGGAAGCATGTGCAGTAAGTTTGTAAATTATTGTACATCAAAAAAGTCTTTGAATCTGCCGTGTAAACATCCAGAATTACAGTGCAAATCATCACAGTTACGCTAAAAATCTGTAAACCCGCATGTGTATGTTTGAATTTGAACCATTAGGACAGCAGCATGGACGCTCCGCCGTCTTACACATCTGACAATCTAAACACGAGCCGTGCACCACACCTCACAGACAACACGATTTCCCCCTTTCATGCATTTATAATTCTTTCTGTGATATTATAAATGTCAGATGATTGGATGGAGCGGCCTGGCAGAGGGGGAAACTCTCAGCTCTCAGCACAATCAATTTTAATAGCTGATATTAATTTGATTTGTTTTGGGGTTGTGAGTCTGATTGAGTTCATTGCTTTTTCTAATGGAATTGGGGCATGTGTGTGTGTGTGTGTGTGTGTGTGTGTGTAAATAGTAGACCCTTACATTAAAAGAACACTTTGGGCAAAAACTAATAAACACAATGTCTCCCTGAGGTCAGATGCAGTCGATTGGGTAAAATATCTGCGCTTGTGTGTCCGGAGTCTCAGCCTCCTGAGATCAATGAAAATGTTCTACTGCCTGGTTCCACCTCCTCGTCCTCATTTCCCAGACTTTCCACATCATTCACACTGGAGCGTCTGTACCCCGTCACCGAGCTCCTGTTAGCGCGCTGGTAATCAAGAGTGGGGTCGCGCTTATGGTCCAAGAACTCAACTCTTAACTCTGAACACCACTGAAACTGGAGACTCCTTCCAGAAAAAAAGCCCTTTTTAAAAAGTTTTTTTTTTTTTTTACGTTGCTGTGTTTAAACGTTTCTCGTTTGGTTGCACACAGCCGGCTGGTGTTCGCGTTCCTTCGAGTTTTAAACTCAACCGCTTCTGTTCCTCGTGCAAACTCAGTCCTTCTGACACCTTCACGCTCCAGAAACACAGAAGCATTCGAACGGAACGTCGCTTTTCCTACACGCTGTTCTTACGCCTCGATGTGCGCGCCGGAGAATAATTAACGTTTATAGACTCGAAACATGTTGGAAGTGTTGAAATGAAATCGCCGTGTTCGTACGGGTGAAGAAGCACAAGTATTAGCTTTTAGCTTCTAATCAGCGTCACCGCTCTTCTGTATCCGAGTCGGGAAAAAGTAATAAAACCCCAATAAGACTCTGATCTTCAGTTTTATTACTGCTGAGGGAACAAGGGTTGTTTTTACCCCACACTGAGGCAGACAGAGCGCAGACAGAGCGCAGACACACCGCAGACAGAGCGCAGACACACCGCAGACACACCGCAGACACACCGCAGACACACCGCTGCTAATGTCTACTTCAACATCTAGCATTCACATAAACACAATTCTCTAATATACACTACACCAAGTGAGCTAGATCTCACTATACACTACACCAAGTGAGCTAGATCTCAATATACACTACACCAAGTGAGCTAGATCTCACTATACACTACACCAAGTGAGCTAGATCTCAATATACACTACACCAAGTGAGCTAGATCTCACTATACACTACACCAAGTGAGCTAGATCTCAATATACACTACACCAAATGAGCTAGATCTCACTATACACTACACCAAGTGAGCTAGATCTCACTATACACTACACCAAGTGAGCTAGATCTCAATATACACTACACCAAGTGGGCTAGATCTCAATATACACTACACCAAGTGAGCTAGATCTCATTATACACAACACCAAGTGAGCTAGATCTCAATGTACACTAGACCAAGTGAGCTAGATTTCATTATACACAACACCAAGTGGGCTAGATCTCACTATACACTACACCAAGTGGGCTAGATCTCAATATACACTAGACCAAGTGGGCTAGATCTCAATATACACTAGACCAAGTGGGCTAGATCTCAATATACACTACAACAAGTGAGTTAGATCTCAATATACACTACACCAAGTGAGCTAGATCTCATTGTACACTACACCAAGTGAGCTAGATCTCATTATACACTACACCAAGTGAGCTAGATCTCATTATATACTAGACCAAGTGAGCTAGATCTCAATATACACTAGACCAAGTGGGCTAGATCTCATTATTTCTCATAAAAGTGGGCTAGATCTCTTAATACAGTACACCAAAGGGAGCTAGATCTCATTATACACTACACCAAGTGGGCTAGATCTCATTATACACTACACCAAGTGGGCTAGATCTCATTATTTCTCATAAAAGTGGGCTAGATCTCTTAATACAGTACACCAAAGGGAGCTAGATCTCTTTATAGACTACACTCAGGGGACTAGGTGTACATTTGAATTTTCCCCAAGATGTATTGTAAACAGTGCACTGTATTAAAAACTGTATTTACACTATGGCCAGCGAGCAAAAAGTGTGTTTTGCACTCCACCTCCAGCACTACAGGGCTGCGTCTCAAACGCACCGGCTGTTTATACATGACCCCCCGGTGCCTCGTCTATCCTGCGCTCCCTCTGTCTGCACTTACAGTAATGGAAATCATTAAAAAAGATTCACAGGCAGATCTGTCGTCATATTTCTCTTCCACACACACTCTCTCACTGAGAACATACTCGGAGTGTGTGAGCGCGTGTGTCGCCCGCCCACCCGACTAGTGCATTTGGAAAGTGTCCTGGATGCAGTGCAGTGATTTACCGACTGAGCGGAGGATGGAGAGCACATTTTTCCTCCTCTTTTTTTTGGCTTTCCCCCCCGTTGGCCATGGTGTCGTTATGAGAGTGGATGAGTGAGGTTACACACTCTGACTGCACCCATTGGTCATGGCGGTAATAACCGGACGCGGCTGAAAGATGTTGCCCGTCAGGTTTAGCATTAAAGTCAGGAGAGGGCTGAGTGTCCTCGTCGACAAGAAAGGGAACGAAAGGAAAAACGTCAACGGGTGTATTTTTTTTTCTTAGCTTTTTATATAGTTGTGCCTCCTCCAGGAATTCATCATCCTCACCTTCCCACATCATCGAAGACAATAAAGCAAGAAGAAAAAACAAAAAACAAATCAAAACAGCCACCAGAACCAACGATGCACTTCAGCTAGTGAGTGATGAGACTGAAGAATGTTTTAGACTGAACAGAGGGAGAAAGATATGCTGTACAGTCCACGACTGCGTTCACACACCTTTTACAGAACACCTGACCCGTCTGGGCCGGCCCGGTTTTGCACTACATATACATAAAATGTGTACATCTATAAAATAGAAATATGTAAAAATATACTGTATAAAACGTATAAACTGTATAAAGTATACGGAATGTGCAAGCAGCAGCAGTATTTGTGTTCATGGAGTGTGAAATGAAATGATGAGCAGCAGTGGTATTGTCCATCATTGAAGTGCAATAGTGCAATAGGAGTCCTCTTGGAAACAGAACCAGAAATGAGAGTGGTTGGTTTTTGGTGTTCTCAGTGGAGTTCTGGTAGAGAGTCCGTATCGGCCGTGGGAAGAAGCTTCTCTTTAGTCTCTCTGTTGGCCTTCAGTGAGCGAAAGCGCAAGAGACAGAACAGTCCATTGTTGGGGTGGCTGAGGTCCTTCACAACCTTCCTGGCCTTGGTCCAGCACCGCTTCCTGTAGACTGAGAGCAGGTCAGGAAGCTTGGTACGGATGATGCGCTCAGCCGATCGCACCACGCCTGTCCTGCATGGAGCAGTTCAAACCAGATCGGCATGTTTCCTGTCACGATGTTCTCTATGGTGCGGGAGTAAAAGTTCGTAAGCATCTTAGAGGGTTAGTGAAGTGGAGTGGTCCGTCACCGCTGGGTTCAGCCACGTCTCGGTAAAGTAGAGAAGTTTGCTGTCCAAAAGGTCTCTCTGGAACTTTACCCCTGAGGCTCCCCTGAGGTCATCAAGCTTGTTTTCCAGTGACTGGACGTTGACGAGCAGGTCTTAGGCAGACGTGTGCGGTGCGCACAAGCTCTCGGCCTGTTCCTGGTGCCGGCTCGTTTTCCCCCGGGGGGCGCTGCTTGGGTTCACGTCCTTTGTTCTCCCTCGGGATATCACTCGGCCAGTTTTAGATCCAGGATTACAAAACATCAAATTGTGGGTATATTGTATAACTACAGACATAAGAGTATCTCTATCGTACCTAATGTACTGAATGGTGACGAAGGTGACGGTTTAAGGTTACTTAAAAGTTAACTTAAAAAAACGAAACGAGGAAAAAGAGGTCGGAGTAGCCGACCTCACCAGTGCCATCATCACCTATGATGATATTTTACACTACATCTAGTGAGCTACACCTATTATACACTACCAAAATGGTGCTACATTGTTTACGTCGTGTCGTAGCGCGTTTATTTTACATAGTTTATGGACACCGGCGCAAACGGTGCTCATACTTACCACCGCCAGACACTTTTGCAACTCAATAAACCGGCATATTTCATTCAAGATGAGCTGCGTGAGAAGCTACGCGACCTCGGCTTGCTTCGGGAACCAGGCCTCCAGTCCTCGGCGTTGCCTGATGCTGGTGGCCGGAGGAGGGAACATCGTAAGCGGTGCGCGAGGAAGCGGAAGCGCGGTAAGCGGGCGGGAGTCTGTGCTAGGCTAAAAACAAACCCTAGCCGGCCGGCTCTTTCGTCCATCATCTTATCTAACGTCTGCTCCCTGGAAAATAAACTGGACTACATCCGACTGCAACAGGCTACACAGCGTGAGGTGAGGGACTGCTGTGTGTTTGTTTTCATGGAGACATGGCTCAGTGACAGAGTTCCAGACACCGGCATTCAGCTAGACGGACTAGCCTCATTTCGCGCCGACAGAAACGCAGCTCTGTGTGGTAAGACTTGTGGCTTGTGTGTTTACATCAACACAAAATGGTGTAAGAACTCTGTGCTAGTTTCTAGCTTTTGCTCATCGTTGCTGGAGATTGTGACTGTTAGATGTAGACCTTTTTATTTACCGCGGGAATTCACCACCGTTTTCATTATCGGAGTGTACATTCCACCTAGCGCTAATGCTAAGGAAGCGCTATGGGAACTGTATGCTAAGATCAGTAATCTGCAGAACACACACCCCGATGGACTGTTTATTGTTGCTGGAGATTTCAACCATGCAAATCTCAAGTCAGTGCTTCTTAAATTCCGTCAGTATGTGGACTTTGCAACGAGAGGGGAAAACACGCTGGATCTTGTTTACACAAACATCCCCGGCGCATATCGGGCAGAGCCCCGCCCCCACCTCGGCTACTCAGACCACATCTCTGTTATGCTAATTCCAGCATAGCGACCACTCGTCAGGCGTTCAAAACCGGTTCTGAAGCAGGTGAAAACCTGGTAAGCAGGAGCCATCTCTGCTCTTCAGGACTGTTTCGAGAACACTGACTGGAACATGTTTAGGGAGGCTGCGACTTACGGTGACTACACAGACTTAGAGGAGTACACGTCATCAGTGACTAGCTACATCAACAAGTGCACCGATGACGTCACTGTCTCCAAGAATATCATCTCACGACCCAACCAGAAACCGTGGATTACTGCGCAGGTGCGTGCACTTCTGAAAACCAGAGACTCTGCCTTCAAAGCGGGGGACAAGGCGGCCCTAAGAACAGCAAGGGCCAAACTGTCCCGGGCCATCAGAGAGGCGAAGCGCGCACACGCCCAGAGAATCCACAATCACTTCAGGGACAGCGGTGACACACGGCGCATGTGGCAGGGTATACAAGCCATCACCAACTACAGGACTTCATCACCTGCCTGTGACTTCCAGATGCGCCGAACAGCTTCTGCGCACGGTTTGACATGCAGAACGACATGACGGCGAGGAAGACCACCCCTCCGCCGAACGACCAGGTGCTGTGTCTCACCACGGCTGATGTGAGGAAAACTCTACGCAGAGTCAACCCACGTAAAGCTGCTGGACCAGACAACATCCCAGGCAGAGTGCTCAGAGAATGCGCAGAACAGCTGGCAGATGTTCTCACCGACATATTCAACATCTCTCTGAGCAGCGCCGTCGTTCCCACATGCTTTAAATCTACCACCATCGTCCCCGTGCCGAAGAAGTCTTCTGTGTCCTGTCTCAATGACTACTGTCCTGTTGCACTCACACCCATCATCATGAAGTGCTTCGAGCGGCTCATCATGAGACACATCAAGACCCTGCTGCCCCCCTCACTGGACCCCCTGCAGTTTGCGTGTCGTCCAAACCGTTCAACGGACGACGCCATCTCCACCACACTCCACCTGGCACTGTCACATCTTGACAAGAAAGACACTTACGTCAGAATGCTGTACATAGACTTCAGTTCAGCATTCAACACAATCATCCACTACATCTAGTGAGCTCCACCTATTATACACTACATCTTGTGAGCTACACCTATATTCCCAAGCTAGAGAACTCCTTCTTTGCCACTGCCATCAGACTCCTGAACAGCTGGCAGGAGTTTATAATCATGGTCCGCCATCTGTGTCTGACTGTTGACATTGACCTTTGAACATTCATTGCGGAATTTACAAAATCATTTGCACAATAAAATTCATTTGCAAAATCATTTGTGCAATTTGCACAAGCATTGCAGCCTTGCGCACTCACTGTAGACTTGCTTAAACAAACTGCTGACTTTTTTACAAACTTTGCAGAACTTGCATCCTGCGTGGACTGTTTACAGCATATATTTTCACATTTTTGTATTCTGCTTTTAAAACTGTGTTTAATATACAGTATATATAGGTATATATTTCTCATCGATGCTTTTTGTGGCATTCATGGGGGACAGCAAAGAAAGACTTTGATTGTATGGGGGAACATATGACAATATACAGTAACTTGAAACCTGAAAATTGAAATCTATTCTGTTAGATCTACTTTACACTACATCTAGTGAGCTAGACCTTTTTTTACACTGCATCTAGTGAGCTACACCTACTTTACACTGCATCTAGTGAGCTACACCTACTTTACACTACATCTAGTGAGTTAGACCTACTTTACACTACATCTAGTGATTTAGACCTACTTTACACTGCATCTAGTGAGCTACACCTACTTTACACTACATCTAGTGAGCTACACCTACTTTACACTACATCTAGTGAGCTACACCTACTTTACACTACATCTAGTGAGTTAGACCTACTTTACACTACATCTAGTGAGCTACACCTACTTTACACTACATCTAGTGAGCTACACCTACTTTACACTACATCTAGTGAGCTACACCTACTTTACACTATATCTAGTGAGCTACACCTACTTTACACTACATCTAGTGAGCTACACCTACTTTACACTACATCTAGTGATTTAGACCTACTTTACACTACATCTAGTGAGCTACACATACTTTACACTGCATCTAGTGAGCTACACCTACTTTACACTACATCTAGTGAGCTACACCTACTTTACACTACATCTAGTGAGCTACACCTACTTTACACTATATCTAGTGAGCTACACATACTTTACACTACATCTAGTGAGCTACACCTACTTTACACTACATCTAGTGAGCTACACCTACTTTACACTACATCTAGTGAGCTACACCTACTTTACACTACATCTAGTGAGCTACACCTACTTTACACTACATCTAGTGAGTTAGACCTACTTTACACTACATCTAGTGAGCTACACCTACTTTACACTACATCTAGTGAGTTAGACCTACTTTACACTACATCTAGTGAGCTACACCTACTTTACACTACATCTAGTGATTTAGACCTACTTTACACTACATCTAGTGAGCTACACATACTTTACACTGCATCTAGTGAGCTACACCTACTTTACACTACATCTAGTGAGCTACACCTACTTTACACTACATCTAGTGAGCTACACCTACTTTACACTACATCAGTGAGTAACACCTACTTTACACTATATCTAGTGAGCTACACATACTTTACACTACATCTAGTGAGCTACACTACTACATACATCTAGTGGATTAGGCTACACCTACACTATCTACTACATACTTTACACTACTCTAGTGAGCTACACCTACTTTACACTATTAGTCTACACTACTTTACACTATCTAGTGAGCTACACATACTTTAGCTACATACAGTAGGTGAGCTACACGCCAATCTACTATTTACACTACATAGTGAGCTACACCTTTACACTACATCTAGTGAGCTACACCTACTTTACACTACATCTAGTGAGCTACACCTACTTTACACTACATATAGTGAGCTACACCTACTTTACACTACATATAGTGAGCTACACATACTTTACACTACATCTAGTGAGCCACACATACTTTACACTACATCTAGTGAGCTACACCTACTTTACACTACATCTAGTGAGCTACACCTACTTTACACTTTATCTAGTGAGCTACACCTACTTTACACTACATATAGTGAGCTACACATACTTTACACTACATCTAGTGAGCTACACCTACTTTACACTACATCTAGTGAGCTACACCTACTTTACACTACATCTAGTGAGCTACACCTACTTTACACTACATATAGTGAGCTACACATACTTTACACTACATCTAGTGAGCTACACCTACTTTACACTACATCTAGTGAGCTACACCTACTTTACACTACATACTAGTGAGCTACACCTACTTTACACTTTACTACTACATCTAGTGAGCTACACCTACTTTACACTACATCTAGTGAGCTACACCTACTTTACACTACATCTAGTGAGCTACACCTACTTTACACTACATCTAGTGAGCTACACCTACTTTACACTATATCTAGTGAGCTACACATACTTTACACTACATCTAGTGAGCTACACCTACTTTACACTACATATAGTGAGCTACACCTACTTTACACTACATCTAGTGAGCTACACCTACTTTACACTACATCTAGTGAGTTAGACCTACTTTACACTACATCTAGTGAGCTACACATACTTTACACTACATCTAGTGACAAAAAAAGCTATTAAAAAAACCTTTATAAAATCCCTGCACTGTATGTTTTACACAAAAACACCTCTTTGGTCTAGTTCACACATATTCAGGTATTTCTCAGAAGATTTTTTTCCCGCAGGCACCAATATACATGTTGGCCAATCAGAAGCCTGAAAAAAGTCTTTACTGAGAATGTCACACTCTGATGTCAAACACAAACAGATATCAAGGGGAAGACAACATGGGTAAGGTAAATGCATTAGACCACAACCCTGTGGTCGACTGATTAGCCTTCAACATCAAGAACAGATGAGCACGCACTGACTCTCTCACCAAAGTCTGAACTGGAGGAGAAACTTAATATACTGATGACCTTTCACACCGTAGCGCTTTCACACATGCTCGTACAAAGCGGTAAAATTAGCCACATTGCGGTGTTGCTAATGTTTTAGCTTTACTGCGACGCAGTTCTCTCTGCTGATGAAATCCCGAGCCAGCAGTGGAGAACTACAGTATTGGGAATACAGCCATTTCATTTCAATAAGTGTGAAAAACATATTTATCAGTCACACAGAGACGTGTAGCCATGGGAACCAGGATGATGCAAGACACAAGGCAGTTAAACGATATTTGGACTTGAATAGGAACGAGACAGACAAGTGGCATATCTCTGTGAACAAATGAACCTCTAAATGCAGGATTAAAAAATGTGTTAAGATAGATAGATAGATAGATAGATAGATAGATAGATAGATAGATAGATAGATAGATAGATAGATAGATAAACAAGTTACAGATGGGTGGATGGATGAAGTGAATAATTGGTATTTGACTGGATTGTTAGATGGATGGATGGATGGATGGATGGGGTAAATAGATGGTACTGGATGGGTAGATGTATAGATGGATGGATGGATGGATGGATGGATAAGTAGATGGGTACTGAATGGGTAGATGTATGGATGTATGTATGGATGGATGGATGGATGGGGTAAATAGATGGTACTGGATGTGTAGATGTATAGATGGATGGATGGATGGATGGGGTAAATAGATGGTACTGGATGGGTAGATGTATAGATGGATGGATGGATGGATGGATAGATGGATGGGGTTAATAGATGGGTACTGGATGGGTAGATGTATAGATGGATGGATGGATGGATGGATGGATGGGGTAAATAGATGGTACTGGATGGGTAGATGTATAGATGGATGGATGGATGGATGGATGGATGGGGTAAATAGATGGGTACTGGATGGGTAGATGTATAGATGGATGGATGGATGGATGGGGTAAATAGATGGTACTGGATGGGTAGATGTATAGATGGATGGATGGATGGATGGATGGATGGATGGGGTTAATAGATGGGTACTGGATGGGTAGATGTATAGATGGATGGATGGATGGATGGATGGATGGGGTAAATAGATGGTACTGGATGGGTAGATGTATAGATGGATGGATGGATGGATGGATGGGGTAAATAGATGGGTACTGGATGGGTAGATGTATAGATGGATGGATGGATGGATGGGGTAAATAGATGGTACTGGCCGGTTAGATGGATTTATGGAAGGATGGATGAAGCGAATTGGGTATTGGATGGTTGGATGGGCGGATGGATGGGTGTGGTAAAGAGATGGGTACTGGATGGTTTTATGGTTATATGAATGAATGGATGGAATAAATGGAATTATACACCTATATGGTTATGTGGCGGATGGATGAATGAATGTAGGAGGTGAATAGATGGATACTGGATAGTTATATGAGTAGATGAATGGGTCTAATTTCTCTTTTCTTTCCGTCCCTTCACCTGTCCATCTGTCTCCCCCTTTTTCCTGGAGCGTGTGTTTTTTTTCCGAGCATGTTCCCTCGTTCACACAGCGTTTATCTCTGAGCAGATGGCAGAAGGACCTTCATGCCAAACTCCATTTACTTCATGTTAAGTAAACCCTGGTTCACTGCAGCTCAATTCATTACACCAGGGTTCTGCACAAACACTCCAGGAACAGACAAAGACAAGTGTGTGTGTGTGTGTGTGTGTGTGTGTGTGTGTGTGTGTGTGTGTGTGTGTGTGTGTGTGTGTGTGTGACTGATGAGGTACGAGGGTGGAGAAGCGCATTAATAGAGAGAGACAGGTCAGTAAATGGACTGAGAGAACAGATAGATGGATATAAGGCACAGGGAACATGCTGCACATGCTCACAGTAACATGCATAGATGAATGAAACATATGTATGTGTATGTATGGATGGATGGACTGATGGAGGTTAGATGATAAATTGAAGAAAATATGGACAGGTGAATGGTTCGCTCTGAGACGGGTGGGTGGATGAGGAGAGTAAAATGTCCTAAACATTTTAATAACTCAGTTTTTTTTCTGTGTGTGTGTGTGTGTGTGTGTGTGTGTGTGTGTGTGTGTGTGAGAGAGAGAGAGCGAGAGAGATAGAGAGAGAGAGAGAGTCTATGCTCTCGAGATCATTCACTGGAGAAAGCAATTATTCTGTGTCAAGGATTTGGACTAATGTTATGATGCCAAAAGAGAATAGAACAAATTCAGCTGGAATTAAATGCAAGTAAACACAAATACACACACACACACACACACACACACACACACACACATGCATGCACGCATATGCGCGCTCACACACACACACACACACACACACACACACACACACACACACACACACACACACACACACACACACACACACACACACATACACACACACACACACACACACACACACAGAGGCCGTGCTGGCTCGATTACCAGGCGTATTCACGAATAAAAGGGCAGGTGTGTGTTAATAGATGAGCAGACTGAAAGAGGGATAGAATGAGATGGATATCAGATTAGAGGGTAGATGTATGAATGGATAGAGGAATGGACTGATAAACACAAAGGTTGGCAGTAAATGACAAATGTGTTTTAAACATTTGGGGATTAAAGGGTGAAGAAATTGGTGGATGCGTGGATGGATAGAACAATCATGATTAAATGTATATATGGATGGTTGAATAAATGAACACCTGTGATTGTGAGTAACGCGGTTTGCGAGTGTTGCACAAGACGAGCAAAGATTTTAAAGAAATTTTGACTTGGAAAACGAGCAAGTCTTGGTTTACGAGTACCGAGTACCATGTATCACGCATGCGCTTCTTGTTTTGACGGCAAGCGTTACGTGATCACAACTGAACCAATGGGTTTTCTCTTGCGCTGCGGAATTGTGGGTAATCGTCTCCCCTGCTGGTTCTTAGTGCTCCATCTCTCCATCTCTCCACATGTACTGTTTACACGCACGTGTGTGTGTAAAGCATCTTTCATTTTGTGTTTGTATGTGTGTGTGTACAGCGTGCGTGTACTGTTGATTATAACACACGTGTGTGCGCGCGTGTAAAGCAAAAGCAAGTCTCATTAGAGAGGTTAAAGATCCGTTTTCTCTCTCTGACTCTCTGTATCAGCCTGTGGTGTACGCGCATCATTGTGAGTTACTGTGAGTTTTACTGTGTAAGACGAGAAAAGAGAGGGGAGGGGCTAATTCCACATTTATTTATTTTTATGTATTTATTTATGTTTTCTGTGGGAGGAATAATTTAAGTTTCCATTATTTCCATTTCCATTATTTCTTATGGAAAACTTTGGTTTACGAGTGTTTTGATATATGAGCCTGTTTCCGGAACAAATTACGCTCGTAATCCAAGGATCCACTGTATTTAAATAAATGAATGAGTGAATGAATGAATGGAACAATCTATCATGGCAAAATGTCTGTATGTTTGTATGAACGGATGTATGAAAAGGTCTATGATGGATGAATAAGTGAATGAAGAAAGAAATATTATGATTAAATGGGTGGATGATAAATTAATCTATTCTGGTTAAATTGATGGATGGATGAAATGTTAAATGTAGATGCACTATGATCTAGACAGACTGAAAGACGAATGAAGAGTAAACTGAGATAATAAACGAGTGGGACGCCTGGGGGTTCCCTGACACCGCTGACATTTCCGCACTCGTTTATAATAATTACAGCACGGTTTGTTATGACATCCAAAAAAATATGAATGAATGAATTCAAAATTATTACAACGAGAGGCACAATTAGTGAACGAGTGTTGACTGAGTCAGTGAATCTCCACTGCGTCCCTAAATATCAAATCAAACTGTATTAGAACTGTGCGTTTAATCAAACTGAGAGAGGCGGACGGTGTGCATCATGCATAATGGACGTGAGTCTGAAGGACGAGTCGAGTCACTGAGTCAGGTGATGAATCAGCGCATCGCTCAGTCTTAACCAAGACTCGCTCCTCTACTGGTCAGTGAGTCAAAAGGAGAAAGAAATCAGAGAATCTTCCCATCGGCTTCACTCGTCTTTCGTTCTTTTCTCAGTGTGTGAATCAGTGAGTTGCTCCGGCACACCTGAGATTCGCTCGGCTCTCATTAAGCAGGTCAGTTTTTCTTTGATCAGTGAAACTTGATTTAGTAACTGAGACACCCATAAACACATTTAATCTACGCTCACTGGTGCTCTGTGTTTGTGAACGCTGACAGCATTGTGAACACGAGAGGCAGAGAGATTTCTAAAAACCCGGTCGATCAATCAGACGCTGTACACACTGCAGTGAGGAATTACAGCCGTGATCACGCAGGGCATGGGAATATACAACACCACGCTCGTCAACTCCGCTGCGCACACACACACACACACACACACACACACACACACACACACTCGGAGTGAGGAGCATTACCGATGAGAATCTCAAAAACAACTGACCTGGATTAACAACCGTCCAAACTAATGACGATCATGTGACTGGACCAGCTGACATCAAACCACAACCACTAATCACTAATCACCTTTACGTCAACGACCGATCACTGATCACTTCATCACATCACTGACAGGCATCATTCAAGGTGAATAGTCATCACTCTTATCACACGTATTCTAGATAATAATGAGTGATGACAATTATTTTGAATGACTTATTACTGATCACAGTTAATCTACGTGACGAATCACTGATCACAGCGATCAGAGGTAACTAATCATGTTTTTTCTAAATGACTAATCAGTACTCATAATTGACTAGTGATTAATCACGGTTATTTTAATGACTGATCACTAATCACAGTTATCACTGGTGACTAATCACGATTATTCTATGCGGCTAATCACGGTTATTCTATGTGACTAATCCCGATTCTTCTATGTGACTAATCACGATTATTCTATGCGGCTAATCGCGATTATTCTATGCGGCTAATCATGATTTTTCTGTGCGGCTGATCACGATTATTCTATGTGACTAGCCACGATTATTCTATGCGGCTAATCACGATTATTCTATGTGACTGATCATGATTATTCTATGCGGCTAATGGTGATTTTTCTATGTGACTAATCGCGATTATTCTATGCGGCTAATCACGATTATTCTATGCGACTAATCACGATTTTTCTATGTGACTAATCATGATTATTCTATGCGGCTAATCATTAATCACTGTTAATATACAGTAGGTGACTAATCACAGTTATTTGGGGTTTAATCACTGTTCACAATTCCTAATGACCAATAATCATACTGAATGATCATCACAACTAATCACCATTTCCTAAACACCCAATCACCGATCACAATTTCCCCAAAGACTTACCACTGCTCAGCCTAATTCTACATGACTAATCACCCTGACTGATATTCTAGATAATAATCACTTATCACGAGTATTCTAGGCAAATACTTACTGATCATTACAGCTCCTAATGACCATTAATCATCATCATCCATCCATCCATCCATCCATCCCAGAACCTCTGTAGTCCAATTAAGAGCCGCGGAGGTCAGTGGTGACCGCTGTATTTATCCCCATTTGTACGACCATGGTAGGACCTCTGGTCAACATTCACACACACTCGCGGTGAATTTGGGAAACGCCAGTCAGCCTAATCTGCATGTCTTTGGACTGTGGGAGGAAACCAGAAGCCCCGGAGGGAACCCTCCAAGCACGGGTGCCAAGCACTACGACGCCGTGCCACCAGTAATCATAATCACTGATCATAACGAGCGCACACATTTCCCCAAAGACCAATCACTGATCTTCAAATCTGTTTATCTGCATACACACACACACACACACACACACACACACACACACACATTCCTTCTGTGCCGTGTGCTGTACTGTACAGTAACATGTATTAATATACAAGCGATCACAATGATCTGGTCAATGACATCATCCGGGGACTTTGATCATGCATCAGCTCATTTCCCCTGAAATAAAGTTAGAACACGAGCGACAGACGAAACATATTTGTGTTGTTTCGTTTCATCAATTTTATGCCAAGTCTCATCACCAAAATTTCATCTCACACTAATGATGTAAAAATTCATAAAGACGCTCACAGCTGGAAATCATTTAACAAGCTCGGTCCCTCAGACTCGCGGCTCCTGAAGCTGAGGGGCGCAAGAACAAAAAAAAAAAAAAAAACACACAGGAATAAAAGAAGACAGAGCGTAATTAGAGCGGAAAGAAAAGACAAAGACAAAGAGGAAAAAGTTTCTCTTCAGCAGGAAGTTAGCGAGCGAGCTGGCGCGTACCCTCACTGAGGCCCATGTGGATGCTCCAGTAGTTCTGCAGGCACTGCAGCTCCCTCTTCATCCCTCGCTTACAGCGGCACTCCATCAGCGGCGTCTCCTGCAGAAACTCCATCGCCGCCTGGCACTCCTTATTGGCCAACATGGAGTTCCAGTCCTTTCCCACGAGGCACTGCCTCATGATGCGATAACGAGAGCTGCACTGAGGACTCAGGTTACACACCTCGCTCGCACGCACGCAGTCCACGAAGTCCAGAGAGGAGGAGGAGGACGAGGAGGACACGGAGACGGACAGGTCGTCTACGGGGAGGGAGAGGAGAGAGAGAGAATAAAGTGATTAAAGTCAGGAAGAAGAGAGGAGAGAAGAGGAGAGATAAAGAAAGAAAAGGAAATAAACAGAGTAGATAAATGGAAAGAAAGGAGAGAGGAAAGAGCAGACGAGAGGAGAAGAAGCAAAGATGAGATTCTTTTTTAAGGGGTGAACATTTTTATGAGAAAAAAAAAGAAAATAAAAATCAATAAAGAAAACAAAGACAGAATAGAAGAGACCTTAAAGAGAGTCATTCTGAAAGAAAGAGACAGCAAAAAGAAAAAGCTGTGAAAGTTGAATACGGACTCGTCCCGTGATGGGAATCTGAAACCCCTGTTCTGATTCTGATTCTGATTCGACCCGGTTCTGTTCCATGGTGTTTCTGTAGGAAGAAAACACACAACTAACCTTCACATCACTCACACTCCAGAATGAAGGTCCTTTATAACGCGGTGTACACACACTGTACACACACTGTACACACACTCTCACTCCAGTCTCTCACTCCACTGCTCTGTGTGACATCATCCAGGATAATACATCACCAGTCCACACACACCCCAGGGGAAACGGGGGGGACGCCCCACTCTTAATCAGGAGAGTGAGATGTCCTGAAGTCTGCCCACTTAAATAAATAAATAAATAAATAAATGAGAAAAGATCAAAGCCATCTGGAATGAACTGGAATGAAGATTGAAGGTCTGCAGCTGTTATGGTTTATAGTGTGAGACGACAGTGAGACAGTGAGACAGTGAGACAGTACTCTCACCTCGCTCACCTTCAGTTAGCGCTGTGTAATCAGGCAGATCAGTGTGTGTGTGTGTGTGTGTGTGTGTGTGTGTGTGATCACTGACAGATACACTCTGATCATTTAACTACTGAACCGAAAGTAAACCAACGAACCAGCAAATCATATCAACTGTTTACTTATAATAATACAAACAAGCTGAAGACAACAAACACCTTACGATTCTAAACAGCTCATATAAATACACTACTGAGGGAGAGACACCATATGGTGTTCAAGTCAAACTGGGACTGTGGGCGAGTTTCTCATGAATGAAGTCGTGAACTGTTAGATCTTAAAGAAAAACAGCTAATCACAGCTATACACACAAAACACACACACACACACACATACAAAACACACACACACACAAAACATACACACATACACAGACACCATATACACACACAACACACACACACACACACACACACACACACACACACACACACACACACACACACACACACACACACACACACACACACACACACACACACACACCATACACACACACACACACACAGACACCATATACACACACACACACACACACACACACACACACACACACACACACACACACACACATACACAGACACCATATACACCCACAACACACACACACACACACACACACACACAGACACCATACACACAAACACACATACACACACAGACATCATACACACAAACACACACACACCACACACAGACACCATACACACACACATACAAAACACACACACACAAAACATACACACATACACAGACACCATATACACACACAACACACACACACACACACACACACACACACATACACAGACACCATATACACACACAACACACACACACACACACACATATACAGTACATCATATACACCCACAACACACACACACACACACACACACACACACATACACACAAACACACATACACACACAGACATCATACACACAAACACACACACACCACACACAGACACCATACACACACACACATACAAAACACACACACACAAAACATACACACATACACAGACACCATATACACACACAACACACACACACACACACACACACACATACACAGACACCATATACACCCACAACACACACACACACACACACACACACACACACACACACACACACACACACACACACACACACACACACACACTCACACACACTCACACACACTCACACACACACGCACACACTCACACTCACACGCACACGCACACACACCACGCACACACACGCTCACACACACACACACACACACACACACACACACACACACACACACACACACACACACACACAACACACACACACACACACACTTACACACCCTACACACACAACACACACACATACAAACAATACATCACAACATACACACACAACACACAACACACAACACACAATACACACAACACATACACACACACACACAACACACACACACACTATATACACACACAACACCCATACACACACACACACACACACATACACACACACACACACACAACACACATACACACACACACACACACACACACACACACACACACACACACACAGATCATACACTCACTTTATACACACACACACACACACACACACACACACACAGACACACACACAGACACCATACACACAAACACACACACACACACCATACACACACAGACACACACACACACACACACACACACCATACACTCACTTTATATACACACGCACACACACAGACACACACACACACACACACACACACAGACACCATACACACACACACACACACACACACACCATACAGTCTCTATACACACTCCATAAATACGGACTTCTTATAAACACTCCTTACACACATTCAGTACACACTACATATACACTGAGTACACACACTATTAAAACAGTGTCACACTGTCACACTGTAGAGGAGCCGTATACAGGAAGGCCACGCCTCTTTCACTATGATTGACAGACAGAAGGCCACGCCTCTTTCACTATGACTGACAGACAAAAAGGCCACGTCTCCTCTTTACATAGTGACACAAAAGCCACGCCCCCTTTAAACAGATAGAAAAGCCACACCTGCTTTACTAGGACACAAAGTTCACGCCTTCTCTCTCACAGTTCCATAATGACGTCACTCGTCTCTGACATGGTGCAGTGGTTTGTAGTTCTGTACCGTGAGAAACATCTCAGTGTGTTTGTTAGAGGTACAATGGTGTGTGTTTTACTTTTGTGTGCCAAACTCTTAAAACTCGGCTTCACTTTTTTTTCATTTAAATTGTTTTATTTCTAGGTCTTGGAGACGTGAGGAGAGGGAATGAGACACCAGTGACACCTACAGGTCATACAAATAAATATATAATGATGGAGAGAAAGAGGTCTGGATAACGACGCGCTCGAGTGAAACGATGAAAAAGTCTGAGAACAGATACAGATATCATAGCGGAGGAGAAAGACAGACAGATGGACAGAGAGAGAGAGAGAGACAGAGAGACAGATGGAAAGACAGATGAGAAAACATACTGCATTATTTTTTTCTGTATACAAGAAGAGTGAACGTAGGGAGACAGAGAGAGACAGAGTGAGAGAGAGAGAGAGAGAGACAGAGCATCTCTGTTTTTCATTTCATGACTGCTTATTAATGTCAGACAGACAGACAGATGGGCAGACAGTGAGACGGCCCAACTGAGACATTATAATAAACACTGTATCATTACGAGTTCTCAAAGAGAAAGAATGACGGAAAGAACGAGAGATGATGAGGACATTATACTGAGTCTCCCTCAACATAAATGGGGAGTCGTTAGTGGAAGCGATACTTCAATGTCCTTAAAAGGAAAATAAAGTGAGAAAGTGAGTGAGAGAGAGAGACAGACAAACAGAAAGGACAGAAGTGAGACGGAAAGAAAGAGAGACTCAGACAATAAATCAGAGAAACAGGGGCAGGTCGTGATATAAACAACAAAGAGTGAGAGAGAGCGAGAGAGAGGGAGAGAGGAAAAAGAGTGACAGTGACAGAAAGAAACAGACAAAAAGAGTGAGAGAGAGACAAATAGAAAAGAGGACAAGCAGAGAGAGACAGGAATCTCTCTTTCCCTCTCTCATTATGTCTCTCTCTCTCTCTCTCTGTCTCTCTCTCTGTCTCTCTCTCTCATTATGTCTCCCTCTCTCTCTTGTTATGTCTCTCTCTCTCTGTCTCTCTTTCTCATTATGCCTCTCTCTCTCTCTCTCTCTCTCTCTCTCTCTCTCATTATGTCTCTCTCTCTCTCTTGTTATGTCACGCTCTCTCTCTGTCTCTCTCTCTCTCTGTCTCTCTTTCTCATTATGCCTCTCTCTCTCTCTCTCATTATGTCTCTCTCTCTGTGTCTCTGTCTCTCTCTCTCTCTCTCTCTCTCATTATGTCTCTCTCTCTCTCTGTCTCTCTCTCTCTCTCTCTCTCTCTGTCTCTCTCTTCTCTTATTATGCTTCTCTCTCTCTCTCTCTCTCTGTTCTCTCTCTCTCTGTCTCTCTCTCTCTCTCTCTCTCTCTCTCTCTCTCTCTCATTATGTCTCTCTCTCTCTCTTGTTATGTCACGCTCTCTCTCTGTCTCTCTCTCTCTCTGTCTCTCTTTCTCATTATGCCTCTCTCTCTCTCTCTCATTATGTCTCTCTCTCTGTGTCTCTGTCTCTCTCTCTCTCTCTCTCTCTCATTATGTCTCTCTCTCTCTCTCTGTCTCTCTCTCTCTCTCTCTCTCTCTCTGTCTCTCTTTCTCATTATGTCTCTCTCTCTCTCTCTCTCTCTCTCTCTGTCTCTCTCTCTCTCTGTCTCTCTCTCTCTGTCTCTTTTTCTCATTATGTCTCTCTCTCTCTCTCTCTCTCTCATTATGCCTCTCTCTCTCTCGCTCTCTCTCTCATTATGTCTCTCTCATTATGTCTCTCTCTCTCTCTCATTATGTCTCTCTCTCTCTCTCTCATTATGTCTCTCTCTCTCTCTGTCTCTCAGTGTCATCAGCACTGTGACTCTGTGACCATCTTCAGTTCCTGTACACTGATTCTTTTCTGTCGTTTTTTCATATCTCATTTTAATTACAGACTGCACTGTAGACACACACACACACACACACACACACACACACACACACACACACACGCGCGCGCACAGAGTGTTATAACTGCCTCTACTACTCTTGAGGTACAGCTGAGTGTTGGAGTGTTAACGTGTGTGTGACAGTACGGCTTCACTGAGCTCCTCACATTCGGTCTGCCGCTGATCAGAATCAACACTGACACTGCTCGAGTTAACACGCCCACTTTAGGTGTTCAATTCAATTAAGCATAAGAAGGTGATCAGTGCATTAATCATAATAAACTACTCCATTATTACAGGTGGAACAAATGCAGTGTTAAATGAACATTAATCAGTCACAGTGCTCAACTGACATGTAAAGCAATCATAGTGTTTAATCAACACTTCAATTAATTACAGTGTTGAACTGACACTGAACACAGACAGTGCAGAGTTAATATCTGAAGTTATGAAGTGTTCAGTCCTCCACTTTTCACACTTTTAACTAATTCAGTGTTGAATGAACACACACTTTAGTCCTGTAACCTCTCAGGTTGTGGAGTTTAACACTCCGTCACCTCTTATGGTATTGAGGTAATAAATGTAAAATTTAAACATCTGACCATTTGAAGGTTTGAGATTACCACCCAATCTGCCTTGAATCAACACCGCTGATGATATATATATATATATATATATATATATTTTTTTTTTTAATGAAACACCCTGAATTAACACTAGCATCATTTCCATGCTGTAAAATGTTCGACAAGGTAGAAATTGAGTCTACATTCTACTGGTTAATTTAACACTGCACTTACATGGGAGGTGTTAATTTTACTGCAGTTAATGTCACACTGCCAGTGTTCATTCCTCACCGTAGTCTGCAGTTTGAACACTTGAGGTGTTAATTAGGTGTTACATGTAACAGTTAACTCTAATGTATTAACTTCACACTACAGGACAATCAAATACCTTGACTATAAATACTATAGTCACTATAGGTTTGTGTTAATTCTACACTATTAGTGTTAATTATAAATGTTAAGTATTAATTCTATACCTTAGTTAGTATTAATTCTACACTGACAATGTGGATTGTGCAATGATGGTGTTAATTCGTTAAGTCTACACTGTTGGTGTTAATTCTATACCTTAGTTAGTGTTAACTCTACACTGTATGGATTAGATGTACGCGTTATGCAGGGTGACCTTGATCACAGTTGAGCTCAGTCAGAATGTCTCTGCATCAAACACACACACACTCGCACACTCGCACACACACACACACACACACACACACACACACACACACACACACACACACACTTCTATATTCAGTTTGTGAGCTGTGGAGAACTTTTTGGACTTTGGTAATAACGCTGTGACACTCGTCCTCACACACATGTGTCCTGCTGAGGACCTTTAACTGACCTGCTCATTGACACACTAATTAACACTCTGCACCTTCACCCTGACCTTCACCTCAGGAACTAAACGCAGACACTTCCTCACAACGCCAGAACCTGTCAGATCCTCCTCATCTTCCGCTCCTTATCCTCCTTCATCCTTTTCACCCCTCCCTCTCCTCATCATCTTAGCCTCCTCTCATCCACCTTTACTCCTCTCATCTTCCTCCCTTTTCTTCATCGTTCTCTCCTCATCCTCCTTCATCCTGCTCTCCTCTCCTCATCCTCCTTAACTTTCCTCATCTTCCTCTCCTTACCTCATCCTCATCTTCCTCCCAGTCATCTTCCTCTCCTCATCTTCCTCTCCTCATCTTCCTCCTCCTTCATCTTCCTCTCTTCTCCTCATCTTCCTCCTCCTTCATCTTCCTCCATCTTCCTCCTCCTTCATCTTCCTCTCTTCTCCTCATCTTCCTCCTCCTTCATCTTCCTCCATCTTCCTCCCCTTCCTCTTGCTCTCCTCTCCTCATCTTTCTCCCCACCCTCATCCTCCTCTCCACAGTGTCCTCCTCTCTGCTTACTCTCCTTGACTCTTTCTCTCTCTCCTCATCTCCTCTTCCTCGTATTCCTCTCCACCCTCACCTTCCTCTCTTTTCTCGCTTCTCCTTCTTGTGAGGATATTTACACGGTCACAAACTCTCTCTCAGACTCAGGTGTGTGTGTGTGTGTGTGTGTGTGTGATGATGATGATGATGATGATAAAGTTGACTCACCTAACAGGAGCAGGAATCCGCACAGATACAGACGCATGATGGAAGCGCGAGCCGAACCCGAGACCAACGACAATCTGTTTAAATCCCCCCAAAAATAGAAGCGGAAATATAAAGGTTACAAATCCCGAGCAGCCTCCAGCGCGCGCGGACCCTTCATCGCCAAGAACACCATCATCATCATCATCATCATCATCAGGATCCGGCGCAATAAATCCGCAAAGTTTTCACTTTCTGTCCTGTTTATTTACTGAGACGTTTATTCCCGATTAAGAGGAAGAGGAGGAGGATGAAGAGCAGAAAGAGGAAGAGGAGGAGGAGGAGGATGAAGAAGTGTATCCCGGGATGCGCCGCACGCGAGCCCCGACATGCCGAGCCGCGACATCACCCGCGCGCGCGCACGCACGCACGCACGCACTCCGCTCCGCTCCGCTCTCTGGATCTCGCGCGCGCGCTCCCTCTCTCTCCCTCTCAGATCAAAGCGCGTTCGGAAACAAAGAAACAGAAATGAAACAACTGTAGCGGCTGATGGTAGTCAACTGTAACTGTGCTGAAGAATTAGAAGCGCGAGGAGCGGAGCTGCGTCTCACACACACACACACACGTACACACACCGCCGCGCTCTGGCACAACTCTGCTCCAGAGCCGAGCGCGCAGGACGGAGGGATGGGGTGTGTGTGTGTGTGTGTGTGTGTGAGAGAGAGAGAGAGAGAGAGAGAGAGAGAGAAATAGATGGCTTCATCCCAAATAAACACACACTACACTACACACTACACACACTACACTACACACTACACACACTACACTACACTACACACACTACACACACTACACTACACACACTACACTACACTACACACACTACACTACACACTACACTACACACACTACACTACACTACACACACTACACTACACTACACACTACACTACACACACTACACTACACACTACACACACTACACTACACACACTACACTACACTACACACTACACACACTACACTACACACTACACTACACACACTACACTACACAACACACACTACACTACACACTACACACACTACACTACACTACACTACACTACACTACACTACACTACACACTACACTACACACACTACACACACTACATTACACACACTACACTACACACACTACACTACACTACACACACTACACTACACTACACTACACACTACACTACACACACTACACTACACACAGTACACTACACACTACACACACTACACTACACACTACACTACACTACACACTACACACACTACACTACACACACTACACTACACTACACACACTACACACACTACACTACACACACTACACTACACACACTACACTACACACTACACACACTACACTACACACACTACACTACACTACACTACACCACACACACTACACACACTACACTACACACACTACACACACTACACTACACACACTACACTATACGCTGTGATTTAATTCAGTCACTCAGTCTGGATTATTCCGCACTCGTTCCCCTTATTACCCCTGGAACTCTACCCCGGTGCACTGCACCTTATAAACTGTTGAGAATCTTAGGCTTTACGTAAATTTATAGTGTGGACATAATCTCATGCGCTACATAGTGCACTTTGTACTCCCTACGTAGTGCACGCGATATTGCGCAGATCATTTTCACCCAGTTTAGTGCACTTTACAGGTGGTAGAGACAGTAACACTATCCCTAGGCACTGCGCTTTAGAGCTCCACCCACTCCACCCACTGTGCCCTAATGCATACACAGTGCACTTTACAGAGTTTAAATAGGATTACCCCCTATGTAGGGAACTTTCTGAGGTGTACGTAGTTTAATTCCCTACATAGCGTGCTTTATAGTGCACAGATTATTTAACTCCCTATATAGTGCACAAATAATTCAATTCCCCATTCATTTAACTTTATAGAGTGTGTTTAATCTTATACCATGAGTAGTGCACTATATAGGGTCTACCAAAAAAGAATGGTGCATTACATAGAGTGTAGATAACCTCATTCCCTACGTAGCGCACATTTCCTAAGTAGTGCACAATATAGGCTCTAGGTCACAGAGGTTATAATCCTATCCCCTATGTAGTGCACTATATCCTGTAAGCTCCAGGACACATACGCTTTGATCCAATCCTCTATGTAGGGCACTACATAGTGTAGATAATCTCATTCCCTATGTAGTGCACTTTATAAACCATAGGTACTCCAATGCCATATGTAGTGCACTATATAGGCTCTAGGTCAAAGAAACTATAATAATATCTCCTATGTAGTGCACTGTATTGGCTCCAGGGCTCAGAAACGACAGTATAATCCAATCCTCTATGTAGTGCATTTTAGACAGTTCATTTAGAGAACCATATTGCCCAAATGTAATGCCCAGTATAGCGTGTAGATCATCTTAGACTTAAAAGTAAGACTGAATGAGATTTAAGAAATCAGAACTTAAACTATAGATTATAAAACACTTTGATCTTTTATATCAGAAAAGCCGTACATCATATAGAAAAGCTTTATCAAGTATGAAATTTAAAAAAAAAAAAAAAGTGATTCACTAGTGTTTCAACTCACTGCTGGACAGGAAGTGAAGATTTTTCTAAAATGTCATGATTTCAAAACTGAACTATTAAATTATTTTTTTTTCTCTAATGATGTTAATGTTCAGTGCCGCCCCCAGACACCACGTGCAGCAGGGTTCAACCTTGATAAGCTGAACTGCTCCTGGAAGCTCATTGCTTTTTCACACCCTACATATTTTTATACATTCATGATCTGGATTCTCGGTTAGTAATGTGCTCTAAGAATCAACACAATTTACTCTATGATGAGTGATGAAATAAAACAGTGCTCATGGACTTTTCTTCTCCACCATATGTCATTTTCCATGTCGAGGTGTGAGAGCTCATTAATCACAGCATTGTGGTGAATCTCCGTCAAGTGAAAAGACAGGAGCCATAAAAAAAAAACCCAGACTTGAGCTGTCAGCGATGAAGACCTGAACGTGTCTCTGTCACTTCCTCTTCTCCAACGCTGACATGAACCTCAGAATCGTCTGCTACTCTCAAAACGAACACACGCTCTAAATAAATCTCTTAGCCTCTACTTGTCTCAGCTCAAATCCGCATAGATTCTCCACCTTTTAGATCTGCTGTGCTTCCAAGGACACATTTTTATAGAGTTTATAGACTATTAAAACAAGGGTTTTCTTCATTTGTCCCACTGGTGGATCCTTTAAAGGTTTTTGGTAGAGACCTACAACATGGATTTTTTTCATTACAAGCCATTTCTTGTAGTAGCTGCAGAACCTGAAGTATAACGTAAACCCTTAAAGAACCTCCCAAAGAACCCATGGATGAACTGCGTTAAAAGTTTGCAGCACACACTGCAAATGATTGCCCATTATTTTCATCTTAGTATCTAGAACTTCACAGGGGTTCATCATTTGCATGATTCAGGGTTCCTAGCCTCATAAAGGTCTTCTTGTAGGCAACAAAGGATTAAAAGTTTCCCCAGATAAACAACGGAAGAACCTGTAAAACTTTACAACAAAGTGCTTTTCCTTCTTACATGTACAGAAGAACCAATGTCTGTAACTCAAGGATCTTTAATTATCCAATGAATCCTTAAAGAACCCGCAGAAGAACCCGTTCATAAGAACCCTATGGTTGTGTCTATCACCTGGATAAGTGTACTGTATAGAATCCAAAATTACTGCTGAGAATTCATTTTCCTTTTTTTTATCTAAATTCTTTGTAATGGGGTTCTTCAGCGGTTCTTCATGAAATTGTTGAATAATCACAGGATTAACACTTATTGAAAGGTTTCTTACTGATAGAGAAGCATAAGGTTCAACTTGAAGGAGTTCTGAAGGAGTTCTGTGTTCTAATTCTCAAAGTTCTCAAAGACTCTACTTCTTATCTGAGACTAATTAAGACTAGGACCATAATCAGAATCCTGCTAAGGAAGCATGAAGAATCCCCACCCCTTTAGAAGTTTGAGCCCCACCCCTTTAGTGAAGACTGCTTTTTACTTAGAAGGTATGTGCCTCATCACAGTCAGCAGTGAACCCGGAGAGATATCTGTCATTAACCTGGCAGTCTCTTAAGGGGTCAGGTTGCCAGGTTGATGCCCGTTTGTACCTGAGCAGTAGAGAGTGAAGGACCTTGCTTACTCAAGGGCCCAACTGTGGCTGCTCAGCGGTGCTGGGGCTCAACCCAGGGACCCAACGATCAGCAGTCCAACAGATTAAGCACTGAGCTACCCTCACATATCTGAGGAAGTCCATTTTTTTTTTTTTTTTTTTTACATTTTAAGCCGAGCACCAGGAGCCATCTGCCAGGCTCTTTATTATTTCGGATCGGTCCCCGGGGCCGAGGTGCAGACGGGGTTAATCCATCGCGCTGCAGATCAGGCGGTGTGTTAATCCCACATCATCCCCGACGTCTGCTCCGGCCTTGCCTTCCTTCTCCAGCTGGTGCTGTGATGGGCGAGACAGAAATATCCCTCTGTAAACCGGCTCTGTCTACGTCCTTGGGTTGGGTTTCGTCCTCTATTGTTAGACGAAAAAAATGTCCCAGCACTGCGGTGTCGCTGTGAACCGCTTCATCCTTCTGAAGACCACTAAACCCAAAATAGACATCAAGCACCTACTGGGGTTACCGCGTACACCATAGCACTGCTGTAATACACTCACAGGAGACACTTTGTTAACCTCCACCTACCAGACAGGGCTCTTCATAGGTCACTGTGGCCCATGATGTGTTTACAAAAGTATTGGCACCCCACATGCCTTCAGCTATCTTGGAAGTGGGCCACCACTTCATAGTTATTACTGGATTGGTGGACATGATTCTGACTTAACGCAAAGTTCGTTCCGTTATTACAAGTAGAAGTAGAACCATGATTTATACCAGAACCCATGGAAGGAACCGGAGAACCTCCAGATCGTTGGTCTTTCTTCTGAAACATCCAGAAAGTCTTGGAAGAAATGGTTCTTCACTGGTTTCTTGGGTGGTTAAGGGACCTTAGGTTACTGAAACAGTTCCGCCTGGTTCCAAGTTCCAAATGTCGAAAACCTTGACATCATCTAAAAACATCTTAAGGGCCTCCTGTTTCTCGATTTTTCAAAGTGAAAACTGAAACTTGAGACTGGGTGCCATTTTAATGGCGATAACTCGTTCATGATCGTTTCTGCCACGTTGCTGCAGCATCTTCATCCTTTGCCTTTCTCGCCGGTTCTTGCTGGTTCATCAACACTGTACGACGTTGACGAAGCATTTTCCTTCGACGTTATTTCTGCAATAAAGAGGCTTAACGTCCTAAAACCACTCCGGCGTTCGCCGTGTCCGTTTCCTTCCCGGCGATTCTGCTGTAGCAGCTCCAGACTTTACCTCCATCTGTAAATCACTCTGGATAAAAGCATCTGCGCGAACGACTAAACGTCAGCGTGCTACTGAGCGATTCAGAACGAGCATCATGGGTCAAATCACTGACGTGCGTTAAAATAAAACACGGAGAGGTTCGATGTTTGGCATTTAAACTCCTTCAGGAGATCGTTTTTAACGAGTGTCTCTTAAAATATGTTGGAAAATATACGCATACAGCGCTTCCTGGAAACATGAGACGAATAGAACAGCGGGCATCTAACACACACACACACACACACACACACACACACACACACACACACATATACACACTCACACACACTCCAGGTCCACTTTGCATAGAAACGTTTGAGGATTTCTCCCACAGCATCACGCTGAGTGGTTTATTTTTATCTGGAGCGTTTTGAATATGGCTCTTGTTTTTCGATGCTAAATGCGTAACCTTAGACATGCGGGCCTGACACACACACACACACACACACACACAGAGAGAGAGAGAGAGAAACAGAACACACGAATCGCACGCAGAGTTTTGACATCTCTGGTTTTTCATAATAAACCCAGGCTCTGGACCGGGCGTATCTCTCCGATCTCCTGCTCTCCCTCCGTCCTGTCAGCGGTGGAGAAATGGGGCATTTATGAAGCAAACGAGGGCGATCTGGAGCAGCTAACCGCCCTGTAACTCCGTAATGGAGAAATGCAATCAGGTTCAAGGAGGGAATTCGATTTCACGAAAAAGAACACGACTGGACTCTAATGTTTACGCCACATCCTCTTACTGAAAGTGATCCATCATATTCCTGTGGGAAGAGCTCTACCTGAGAGAGAGAGAGAGAGAGAGAGAGAGAGAGAGAGTAATGATAAAGCAGAGTAACTGGTTCAACTCTAAACTTACATACTTATAAATCCTTTATTTGGATCATTACTGCAGTGATTCATGCGCTCCAGCTGCTTTAACTCTCACCGCTGCAGCGAGGAGCTTCTCGTTCCTGTCTCAGCCCTGTGAGACGACAACATCAAGCAAAGACAACAACTAAGGAGACTGAGGCTGAAATGACTGGAACTGGGTTACGAGCTGTCCAACGCACCATTAAACCCTGGAAGGACAGAACTTCACCTCCTGAATGAGCGTGATGGGAAAATGAAAGTAAGAATATTTCCAAACACACACACACACACACACACACAATGTGGTGAGAACCGACAGGATTGGGACTAACCAGCTGTGCGTCCATAAGAAAACCACTTGTTAGTGAGAACAGACTTGTATTTGTTAATGATCATAAAGACTGGACTTTGGAGTGATGTATAAAGGTCATGTGACCTGACGAGTCCAGACTGAGTCTGTTCCAGAGTGATGGGCGTGTCAGGGTGAGAAGGGAAGCGCTGTAATGAAGCGACGCTCCCATCATGCATAGCGTCCACTGTACGAGCCTCTGGAGACGGTGTTATGATCTGGGGTCGCTTCAGTCGCTCAGGTCGAGACTCAGCAACGTCATGTGGAGATAAAATTAAGTCACATGACCACCTGAATGTACCGAACCGCCAGCACATCACATCTACGGAGGGTTTCTTTATCTCTGATGGCGCGTGCCGTATTCCATGACTCGGAGTGTGTGTGAGAGAGAGAGAGAGAGAGAGAGAGCGGCTCTCACACATGACCTGAACACCACAGTCCTGACCTTTAACCCCAGTGAGGGTGTTCGGCGGTGCCGTGCTGGAGGAGACTTCACGGAGGACCCCCGAGTCTCGCTGGCTCTATACGACGCTCACACGATACACAAAAATCAATGTTGTGACCGCGTGTCGAGTTGTTGAAACCGGGCTGCAGGGAATCGGACAAGTGCCTGCGTTACTATAGAAACGATACCATAATACAAAGTAAACTCGTTGTGTTGGCGAGAGCGTGATTAAAACCCAGAGCAGGTTCAGGATCAGTTCCAGCCCCATGTCAAGACCAATCTGGTGTGTATGCAAATTACTGTCCAGGTCCCCACAAGAAAGCCCCAAAACACAGAAAACGAGACAGTGATGAGACATTTCTCGGCCGTAATCAACACAGATGTCTTTTTTTTTTTTTTTTTTGTAATTTGGAGGACGGGATCAGAAGCCAAAAGTCCCATCATCCCCTCTGCTCAGCTCCACTCGTCCTCCGTACAAGCGCAAGGTCACATCACACTCACAACCGACAGCGTGGAGTGTTTTCACATGCTACTGTTTCTCTTTATTTCTTTATTTCTCTCTCTCTCTCTCTCTGTGTCTCTTTCCCTCTTTCACACACACACACACACACTCCAATTTGCAAGCTCTGACCTTGTTATCCCTCCGTCGGAATGATCACGCCATCCACCAGAGAGAGAGAGAGAGAGGGAGGGAGACGCAAACATTGTGTTTGATCTGATATTCTTTCCAGTCAAATACTTTCTGTAAGCAGGAAGCACACACACACACACACACACACACACACACACACACACACACACACTTCACAGCTTTACACTCAGGTACCGACTGAGCGATTAACGAGACTCTGCAGATTGAGTTCTGTTCATCTTGTCTTTCACGCCTTCATGAGATGAAACTTTTGTTCCTTACGTATTAATTTACGTGATTTATAATTGAGTGTTTTTACAACCTAATAAAAACACACGTGATTGAACTTCTCACAGTTTTTTGAGATATCTGTGGATCAGACATGAGAGAGGATTCAATCTGTACGAAGAATATTTAAGAATAAAGCCCATGTGCTGCTCGAGGGACTGGAATGGGGACATTGTTAACCACAGGGTTGCCAGGTTTGTGGTTTCTACACCCATTTTGTGCGAATGTGGAAATACTCCATGGCAGCCGAACTGTTGTTTTATAGCACAATAATGACGAAGACATAAGATTTATAAGTCTTGCATTTTGCAGATGGCGAGATGAAAAGATGGATTATGATAAATAATATACATCTGAAATGTGTAGGGGAAACCTTCTCCATGGAAAACGCCTCTATTTCGCTGGATGTCTGGAAGTTCCTGCTATGGAGGTCAGTTTTTTTTCACTTTCACTCCAGGATGATTTCTCAGGATCTTGTCCACGCCCGCTCGAGGAACCGTTTTATTCAGAAACCTAACCTGACAAATTTACCCAAACTTTTTAAACTAAACTAATCGGGTGAAATCCTGTACACTGTTCCTCCTCATGCGCTCGGACCCGCGCACACAGCTGTACGGGACGATTCTACTTCCTGTTCGCACCGCACGCTAAAATATTCAGCACAATCCCACATCTGTCCTATCAGATGTATGATACAGTATTTAATGTGTGTGTCTGTGTGTGTGTGTGTGTGTGTGTGTGTGTGTGTGTGTGTGTGTGTAATATTACAGCCATTAGGATGCCACTCTCACCGTGTCACTCCACGCGCTCGTTTAGTTCACTATTCACTACAATTCACTTCCGTTCTGTAAAATTCAGCCGTCTTCTCCTGTTAACAGTTTCTACTCTTATACATGCATGAAGCAGTGGCCCTGTGCAAACAGCCACCAACCGGAAAGCCCTGGGGTTAGATATTAGATTAAGATTTGTTAGATATTAGTTAGACATAGGGTCAAAGGTCAGGTTTAGAGATTTAGTATATAGTCAAAACTCATGTGTAGCATCAGAGCTTAGGTCTGAAGTTGGAATGGTCTAGGGTCATAGGTCAGGTTTAGAGGCCATAGTTAGAGCTAGAGTTCAGCATTGAAGATGAAAGTCAGGGTTAGAGATAAGGGTCAGGTGTAGAGGTGGAGGACAGGGCTCGAGGTTGAGGTCAGGGTTAAAGATGAAGGTCAGGGTTAGAGATGGAGGTCAGGTTTTAAGATGGAGGTCAGGGTTGGGATTGAGCACAGGGCTTGAGCTGGAGGTCAGGGTTAGAGGTGAAGGTCGGGGTTAGAGATTGAGGTCAGATATATACAGTAGATAAAGGTCAGGGTTAGAGGTGGAGCACAGGTCTCCAGGTGAAGGTCAGGGTTAGAGATAAAGGTCAGAGTTAGAGGTGGAGCACAGGGCTTGAGCCGGAGGTCAGGGTTAGAGGTGAAGGTCAGGGTTAGAGGTGAAGGTTGGGGTTAGAGATGGAGATCAGGGTTGAGATGGAGATCAGGGTTAGAGATAAAGGTCAGGGTTAGAGGTGGAGCACAGGTCTCCAGGTGGAGGTCAGGGTTAGAGGTGAAGGTCGGGGTTAGAGATGGAGGTCAGATATATACAGTAGATAAAGGTCAGGGTTAGAGGTGGAGCACAGGTCTCCAGGTGAAGGTCAGGGTTAGAGATAAAGGTCAGGGTTAGAGGTGAGCACAGGAGCCGGAGGTCAGGGTTAGAGGTGAAGGTCAGGGTTAGAGGTGAAGGTCGGGGTTAGAGATGGAGATCAGGGTTGAGATGGAGATCAGGGTTAGAGATAAAGGTCAGGGTTAGAGGTGGAGCACAGGTCTCCAGGTGGAGGTCAGGGTTAGAGGTGAAGGTCGGGGTTAGAGATGGAGGTCAGATATATACAGTAGATAAAGGTCAGGGTTAGAGGTGGAGCACAGGTCTCCAGGTGAAGGTCAGGGTTAGAGATAAAGGTCAGGGTTAGAGGTGGAGCACAGGGCTTGAGCCGGAGGTCAGGGTTAGAGGTGAAGGTCAGGGTTAGAGGTGAAGGTTGGGGTTAGAGATGGAGATCAGGGTTGAGATGGAGATCAGGGTTAGAGATAAAGGTCAGGTTTAGAGGTGGAGCACAGGTCTCCAGGTGAAGGTCAGGGTTAAAGGTGAAGGTCGGGGTTAGAGATGGAGGTCAGATATATACAGTAGATAAAGGTCAGGGTTAGAGGTGGAGCACAGGTCTCCAGGTGGAGGTCAGGGTTAGAGGTGAAGGTCGGGGTTAGAGATGGAGGTCAGGGTTGAGATGGAGGTCAGATATATACAGTAGATGGAGGTCAGGGTTCGAGGTGGATCTCAGGGTTAGAAATGAAAGTCAGGGTAAGAGATGGAGGGTTCGGGGTCGAGGTGGCATTCAGGGATTATAAATGAAGGTCAGGGTTTGTTGATTATAATAAACAGTTGCCAGTTTTGCGATATCTGCATTTTTAAAAACTTATCATAAATACGGCTCATCAGCTCTTGACAAAAGCTTTTATAAGAGCCCTGGGGCTCAACAGTGCCGCCTTAGATTGTTTCTTTCTCATTTAAAGGCATGGGACATGATCCCAGACTAAAAGTGATTTATTGTCATAGCGCCACCAGCTGGCAACAGGGAATGAGGCGTGTACGCAGAGAGCGCGGTAAAACACGCGGGGCGACCGGCTTGGAGCGCAGGCCTGCTCGTCACTGCTTGTAACTCGGGTTTATTGTTTGTATTTCGTTCTTTCACGTCTTCGGTTAAAACATTCACACGTCCCAAGTGGCTTTCTTTCTTCACTGATTACTTCATTTATTTCTTACTGATGTCTAATTTATTCTCACTCTTTCGTTCTCTCCAGGTTCGGGCCACGTAAATCA
>QNUK01000827.1:37500-115000 GCA_013621035.1 Clarias magur | reverse complement strand
ACAAAAGCATATTAATAGCATTAAAGCAAATTCACTGCGGCATTCTAGTCATACTGTGTTTATGTTTGGTTTTGGATTTAGAAGATTTGATGTGAAGCTCTCGTGGCATTGTAGCCGAGTTATAAAGCTATTCTAGTGGAATTCCAACCGCATTATTGTAAGCAACCTAGTGGCAGTGTAATTATTTTAGAGTGGCGTTATAGTGGCATTCTTACACAATCAAAGCAGATTTATTGTGTTATTGTAGTGATGCCACAGTGACATTCTACTACGACTGTAGTGGCATCCTACTGGCATCCTACTGGCATCCTACTGGCATTATGGATCCTTTCTTGTGGCATTCTGTTGAAATGATAGTGGCACGCTGATGGTCCTACTGGCATCCTGGTGGATTTATAGTGTCATGGTTGTCTGCATTTGAGTGTCGCTCTAAAGGAACGAATGTTTTCTAGCACCGTTCTAGTGACATCAAGGTCACTGCTCTTATCTCTGCTGATGTCATTTTATTTATGAGACTATAAGAAGTATTCATTGGTGAATTAATTAATTTATTCTTTGTTTAGGTGAGTGGATCATGTACGTTTTAAATGATCCACCCATGACTGTATTTCCTCTCTGTAAACTTTCCGCTGAAGTTGAAGCTCAAACAGTTATACAACAAAGCTAAACACACGTTATCCCACCAGTCATTGTTGTTATTATTCTCAATTAATAATTCATGTTTTTAATCATCTTACTTAACTAATGAACTCATTGTAGATGCATGATTTTAATTTGAATCCCAATTGATTAAGGTGCACAATTTAATGAGTCTAATTATTTATAACACAGTCTGAGGCAATTTATTATTAAGTTTCTTTAATGCACCTTGAGCCCGCTCCTAATGAGAGCTTTTCAGAGTAGAACAGCAAATTCAACACAGTTTTATAAGCATGGAATCATCGACCACCCGCTGATCCAGGGGGCGGGGCTGTATTTACATAACGAGGTGTTATCAGGATTATTTGCTTTCAGATAAATCACATTGAGGTCAAAGAATATAATTGGCTGCAGGCAACCCTAATTTAATTATGCTCCCAGCGAAAAGGGCCTGCGAGCATTAATTAACCTTAAAACTATCTCCCTGTGTTTAGGAATTCGAATCATGCAATCATGCTGCTGTTGATTCCTGAGCACTAAATGATACACTGATGACACAGGATTCCACCCTGGAGAAATGGCCAAGTGGAGTTTTTGAGTAAATGCAAATACCATGCGACACATCATGGTGAGAATAGGGGTTTTCCCATCATCCACTGTGAGCGACGTCATGGATTCACTTTCCCGCCTGTTTCTGTTCGCACTGCTGTATATTTCCACTGGACGTCTCTCAGACTTTTGGTCATTTTCTGTGAACGTATTGGAACGCCCCAGGGGTCAGGTGCAGGATGTTGATTTCCTCACACTATGTATTGCTCAAGACTACCTTAAAAAGACAAAAGAGTCTAGAAGCCAAAGACGAGAAACAGAGCGGGGTGCCAGGATTGTGCACGGCGCTGTAGAGTCTTCGAGTCCTGAGCGTGTCCTTACATATCTATTTTGCGTCTTGATCTCATTTCCGGTTCTCTGAGTTTTGCCTGTAGTCTTACCTTCTGCATGGTGATGTTCTGCTTAAACCTTGAACCTTGTCCACCTGTATTTTAAATAGAGCGACACCAATAAAGCAATAGTGTCCATTTCTGCTGAATGACAAATCACTCTTTAGTTTTTTTGAAAATCTTAAAATCAGGATCAGGAGCATAAAAATGCCCCCCAAAACAAACCTCTTGATCCTTAATCACACGCTAAAATTCCTTTAGTGCTTTATGTTTCATTCCACAGCAACGCAATCACACACTGCTTAGTTCTAGGCTAAGACACGCAGACGAGCAGTCAAACCCCCACCTTTCCTAAAGTTTGTACCCTCTTTCCTTCAGAACACGAGGGTTCAATCCTCGACGCTTTGTGCTTATGCAGTGTTTCTAGCTCAGGAGCCGCCGAGGTAAACAAGAGTCATCTATCTTTCCCAATGAGCGCAGGAGGAGAATCTCGCTCGCACTCTCATTTCTGCGGGCCACCCTCGTGCTGAATTACATGTCACTTTAAATAGGCTGTTTGGCTGAGATGATGGGATGGCAAGAATGTGAGAGAATAGAGAAAAGAGAGGGAGAGAGGGAGAGAGAGAGAGAGAGAGAGAGAGTCGTAGCCAGCAGATGGTGTGTAATGTCATGCATTACCGGAACAAGCAGAGGCTCTGAGCTGCTCAGGCAAACGCGCTGACATTTGTGTGAAATTCGGAGTGGGTGTGTATACATGCCATGGGAATATGCCGAGCGTTATTGCTCATCACGATCTGTGTGGGAAACTCATGATTGTGGCTGAGAGCTCGTTTAGCTCAGCGCACCACCGTCTAAAGTTATATTCCAGGTGATTTTAATACATTTCTCGCTGCAGGAGGCGGCCGTTTGTTCGGCCGCCTTTTTACGAGGTTAACAGCATGTGGAAAAACATCCGGCCTTCGAATACGATGATATAAAAAATGAGACATTTGTGTTGAATGAATAATCAGGGTGGCTGATGTTTGTAGAAACGCGCAGCTCGCTCGCACCTAAGTGAGTTTATTAGGGCTATTAATCAACACACATACAACTGCCGCCATCATTCTTCCATATTGCTGCGCATTTCATCATCATCCGTGGTAGACGTCTGGAACGGCGTGCCGAAGGAGTCGAAGGTTCTCACCAGCTTCAGATCTTCCAGCAGTGCAGCTTTATTTCAGCACGGGATTGTTTTTAATCTTAATTACTTGCTAATTAATCTTATTACTGATCACACCGTGTGAGGTTATTGTAACAAAGTCTGGGGTGAAGTCGCCAGCAGATTGTGTGATCGCGTGAGTTCTCCGTGTCAGATATCACGATAACACGAGGATCCTTTAACAAGAAGAAAGAAAATCAGCTTTTTTGCTCGAATGGGAAGCATGGGATAGTTTCATCTTTTTATGATGATTAATAAACTCGACATATATATGTTTGCCAATTAACTAGCTACACTCATAAAAGCCACAATTCATTTGGTATTTCCTCCCACGCTGCTTTGCTGACATTGTGATAAAACCCTAATGTTTAATGCCGGAACCTTACCGTTGTATGGTGTTGTTGTACAGTCGTGATTAAGTTGTGACTTATTTTAATTGACCTGAAACATAACATTAGGAAATCATTGTTACAATAACTCTGACAAAATAACGCTGGGATAACGTTTTAATGCATGACCTCAAAGCAATGTAACAATTACATCAGAAGATTAACATTTATTTATAGCGTGCAGGTCACATTCACAGAACACATGACATCCATGGTCTCTGAAGCTTATAGTAAAGTTCCTAAATCCTGATCTGATAACGGGACGAAGCAGACACAACCGGAGACGGCAGCTCTCGGGTGTTCATTCATTCATTCACCTTCTATACCACTTCTCCTGGATGACAGGGAGCCTCTCCCAGGAGACTTCAGGCATGAGGGGGTACAATCCATCGCAGGTGTAGCATTATCTCTCTGTTTCATTTTCTTTTGACACCATTACGTGACTCCTGAAACCAGTGCTGGTGAGACCCGGAGCTGCAGCTGGAAGAGGGGACGTAGGAGTAAATTCTAGACAAGGTCTGAGAAATAAATGAAATCATGATGCCTACAAAGTCGCAGTGCAGGTGGAATCAGTGCCCAGGTGTCGTGATAACATCGTATTGGGGAATCCCTGGGAACCTCCACTCCTAACTGTTGTTCTTATTGTTGGAAGGATTTGCAACATTGTAGTGGGGTCGCCTGTTCAACTTTGTCCTAGTGTTATCTATTCATCATTTCAGTAAAGAAACCTCCAACTATTAAAAACAACCCAATCCATTTTCTCCTGGTCTGTCCTCCGCACCAGAGTGTCTCCTTACACGTTCTCACACCACCAGTTTAAACTCGAGATGAAAGAGATGATCGGTGTGTGAGTTTTGTCTCATAAGCATGAGAACAGGATAAAACCTATACCGCATGTCACGTCACCACCAGAATCCACTTGACCTCCAGTTCCCTGGAGACACTGCAGAGTACAAACATGTCTACACCGGACCACACCGGACCGCTCCACCCAGCAGAGAGCTCGCTTGTCCCGCTCACGGTCTCCTGATTGGATTGAGCAGGTGACTCTGAACCCTCCGACCGCTGTGAAGTCACGCTCAGTAATCAGATTTCTGAGCTTACTCTCTGTGATCTCGGTGTTTCGCTGTTCCGGTTCATGCTCTGGATCAGGTTTGTGAGCGTTTTGCTTTAGCTTATGGTCTCCTGATATTTGCTTATCGACTGACCTTGTGCTTGACTCGTTTTTGACTCCGACCCACGTAATGGATTCAGTGACTAAATTAGATTTATTGAAAAGTAAATAAAATAAAAACGCTAACCTGCATCTGTGTCTGTCTCAGCCTCTCTGAACGAGACTATCCTGACCCTCGTTCCTCCAGCACTGTGTTCCCTGCACTGGCTTTCCTTAAACAGAACCACAGACAGAGCGCTTTCCTCGATTACACGTTACGCCTGACTCGACTCGCCTCTTCAGGAGGAAACGCAGAGTCAAGACTCGTCTCTGTCCTGGACTAAACTTCTGCTAATGATCTGATCATCTCTTCTCGTCCTTCTTTACTAAACACCACACTGAACACCACACTAAACACTACACTGAACACATCACTGAACACATCACTGAACACATCACTGAACACCACACTGAACATCACACTGAACATCACACTGAACACACCACTGAACATCACACTGAACACCACACTGAACACTACACTAAACACTACACTGAACACCACACTGAACACTGAACACTACACTGAAACACTACACTGAACACCACACTAAACACTACACTGAACACTACACTAAACACTACACTAAACACTACACTGAACACTACACTGAACACTACACTGAAACACTATACTGAACACCACACTAAACACTGCACTGAACACCACACTAAACAATAAACTAAACACCACACTGAACATCACACTGAACATCATACTGAACACCACACTAAACACTACACTGAACACCACACTAAACAATACACTAAACTCACACTAAACATCACACTGAAGACACCACAGAAGACACCACTAAACACCACACTGAACATCACACTGAACACACCACTAAACACCACACTGAACATCACACTGAACATCACACTGAACACTACACTGAACACTACACTGAACACACCACTAAACATCACACTGAACACCACACTGAACAACACAACTAAACACCACACTGAACAACACAACTAAACACCACACTGAACACACCACTGAACATCACACTGAACACCACACTGAAAACAGCACTAAACACCACACTGAACACCACACTGAACATCACACTGAACACCACACTGAAGAACACAACTAAACACCACACTGAACAACACAACTAAACACCACACTGAACAACACAACTAAACACCACACTGAACACACCGCTGAACATCACACTGAACAACACAACTAAACACCACACTGAACACCACACTGAACATCACACTGAACACCACACTGAACACACCACTAAACACCACACTGAATACGACACTGAACACCACACTGAACACCACACTGAACATCACACTGAACACCACACTGAACATCACACTGAACACCACACTGAACATCACACTGAACACCACACTGAACACACCACTGAACACCACACTGAACATCACACTGAACACCACACTGAACACACCACTAAACACCACACTCAACACTACACTGAACACAACACTGAACACTACACTGAACACCACACTGAAAACAGCACTAAACACCACACTGAACACCACACTCAACACCACACTGAACACCACACTGAACATCACACTAAACACCACACTGAACACACCACTAAACACCACACTGAACACCACACTGAACACCACACTGAACACCACACTGAACACACCACTAAACACCACACTGAACACACCACTAAACACCACACTGAACACCACACTGAACACACGACTAAACACCACACTGAACACCACACTGAACACCACACTAAAAACAGCACTAAACATCACACTGAACACCACACTGAACACACCACTAAACACCACACTGAACACCACATTGAACACCACACTGAACACCACACTGAACACACCACTAAACACCACACTGAACACCACATTGAACACACCACTAAACACCACACTGAACACCACACTGAACACCACACTGAACATCACACTGAACACACCACTAAACACCACACTGAACACCACACTGAACATCACACTGAACACCACACTGAACACACCACTAAACACCACACTGAACACCACACTAAACACCACACTGAACACCACACTGAACACCACACTAAAAACAGCACTGAACACCACACTGAACACACCACTAAACACCACACTGAACACCACACTGAACACCACACTGAACACACCACTAAACACCACACTGAACACCACATTGAACACCACACTGAACACACCACTGAACACCACACTGAACATCACACTGAACACCACACTGAACACCACACTGAACACACCACTAAACACCACACTGAACACCACACTGAACACCACACTGAACACACCACTGAACACCACACTGAACATCACACTGAACACCACACTGAACACCACACTGAACACACCACTAAACACCACACTGAACACCACATTGAACACCACACTGAACACACCACTGAACACCACACTGAACATCACACTGAACACCACACTGAACACCACACTGAACTTTAGGGAGAACACCATGCCTGACAGCAGACTAGACACCAGGCATGAAGAGTGATAAACGTGCTGGCTGATTCTCTGATGTTTACTCCCGCAGCATCTCTCGCTTCCTGGCAGCGCATTCGCTTGTCTTTATCTTTAGACTCGAGGCGATGTAATTAACATACGGACATTCGTGATTATCAATCTGACCGAAGAGCAAGTCTGTAGGTCTGAGTCAGAGCATCTGCTAAACACCACAAATGTACACATTCTGATCTTAGGTGTTGGAGTTCAATTAGAAGAATAAATACAAACAACTGAAATAGAATAATGATAACATTAATATTAATGTTGTTGTTCTTTTTTGTTGCTGTTGCTTGCTTCAAGGGGTCACCATGAGGTCTGGCTGAGGTTTGGCTAGGAACCACACCCAGGTGTGCTGCAACAAACAAACAAAAAAACAAAAAAACAACAACAAATATAGAAAACAAACAAGCAAATGTATTACTCTGGATAAAATAAATATTTTACTCTGGTAAAATAAATCTAACCAAGTCCACATCAGGTGTAAAGAAACAAAATGGAAATAAGAAATGTAAAGTAAATTCTGTCCTGTTTAATCTATCCAGGATGTCCACACCTTGTGTGTGTGTGTGTGTGTGTGTGTGCTACTCTCTAAAACACTTAAGGGAGAATTAATTTTGTATTGATTTGAGCTACTTGTGACACACACACACACACACACACACACACACACACACACACACAACACCAGCTTCTTAGGCTTCAGTGCGAGGAACAGGAGAGATTCCATTATTATTATTATTATTATTATTATTATTATTATTATTATTATTTATCTGTTTACAGGTACAGGTCATGTGATTTCCTCTTGTAGTGTACATTACAGCAGCTATAAACACTCTCAGCCCTGCCACTGGAGACTCCTTCCACTGATGTTACACAACCATCTTCTTGCAGTAAAACCTCACTGCACCACAGCTCTCCCTGTGTATGAGCCGTTACCATAGAAACCATAAGGCATTAGCCCGAGTGCGTTCATATGAAGCTGCGCTGGCCTCGGGCTCTGAGTCTGCTCTCCCGCAGCGGTGTGATGCGCAGAGTAACTGCTTATATTACTCTTTTATTGCATCAGGACTCTAATAAAGGACGAGGTATTACTCTGATGTGTGTGTGTGTGTGTGTGTGTGCGTGTGTGTGTGTGTGTGCGTGTGTGTGAAGCCCAGCCGTGTGCCTCGCGTCAGTGTAGCGACTCTGATGCCGAGCGTTTAAAGCACAGAGAAGCTGACAGCCGCGGTAGTAATCTCGCCGCAGGTCACGGGTTGATTAGATTCAGATCAGAGCAGCAGACATCAGACTCCTACACGCCGTCATCACAAGCACCTCACGCAGGAACGGATGACTTTCTCATGCTTAATTAACTTTTAGTTTAGTTGAGAAGCTTTAAAAACACATTAATGAGCAGATCTAACTTTATAAAGATTTAATAAGAGGATTTCTCTCACACACACACTAGAGATCTGACTCAGGACTGCAGAGATTTATGTTCCATGTTGAAAAGTAGTTTTTAGTTAATTAAGATGGATTAGCTGAAGGAAAGGGTGGATTAGCTTGAATTGCAGAAATATGAAATATTAAACAATTATTCACGGTAATGAGTTTAAAGTTGATTAAAATGGTTTAAAAGCTAGATTTATTTGTGTTTAAACAAAGCAACAAAGCAAATTAAAACAAACAAAAAAATTAATTAAAGCTGTGTATGTTGGGGGGAAAACATCATTTCATCATTATCATTAATTGATAATCACAATGCTGCCCCTAGTGCACTTGCAGGATAGTATTACGATACTACAGTATTAAAGTGCTGCAGTAGAGTTGAACCTCAATTATGTATACGAGTCTGTATGAGGGTTTTTACTTTCATTTCTTGTTAGTCAATAAGTTGAACCTTATTTATACTAACAACCAGACCGGGCCCTGACTGCCCTGGGGCCCGACCCCGGAGCCGCACAATCAGTTAAATTTCATGCCATTGGCAGACACCTTCATCCAGAGTTTTTTTTTTATTTATTTTTTTTATCTCATTACACATCTGAGATGTTAAGGGTTGAGGGCCTTGCTCAAGGGCCCAACAGTGGCAACAAATTGATGGCGCTGGGGTTTGAACCTGAGACCTTCTGATTACGACTCGGCAGAATAGTTAAGCAAGGGTGTTTACATCAGGGAGAACATACTTATATTCCTTCATCTTGTACACCACTTATCCTGTGTAAAGGGTCGCAGGAGACTTTGGGCTCAAGGCGCGGTACAGGACGCACAGGATGCCAATCCATCTCAGGGCCAAACACAGACATTCACACACTGCAGGCGATTTCAGACCAGCAGTTAGACGAATCTGAATGTCTTTAGGCTGTGGGAGGAAACCGGAGTCCTGGAGGGAACCATCAAGCACGGGGAGGACACGCAAAGTCTTTAATATTGAAAAGGACAAATGAACTTAGGGACGGGTCAAGGATGTTATTATTATTATTATTATTATTATTATTATTATTATTATTAATAAAATAAAAGTCCAGCTGATTTAATGATCTGAAAAAGGCCTCCTGGTTACAGACAGAATCGTCTCGCGCCGCTGAGCTAAAGTGCCAATTATCCTGCTAAGCAGAGCGAAAACGCCGGGTCGGGAAATGTTTCTGAATTTGATTTATCCATTTAGACAAAACAATTTGTCTGTCAGACGCCAAAAACGTGTCATCATTACTTCCAAAACAAAAACATCCAGTACAAGCACTAAAGACTTTTCCACTTTTCTGCCATTTTCAAACTCAGAGTTAAGTGAGCAGAATGAAATTTGCTTTAGTGCATTAAACGTGGCGCCCCCGAGGGAACGGAGGACGAGTGGAAACGGCTCCCGTTACAGCCGAGGACGAACGCTGCAGTCCCGGGCGATGAATGAGAATTCACTTCATGAGCTGTGGGTCTTCATCTTTTCCTTTAGGGGCATGGAGGAGTGTAAGAGAGAAAAGAGAAGGTAAGATGAGAAATGATTGGCTGGATGGGCAGATCTGCCTGATAAACAGCAACGGACGTGTCATTTATCACAGGGAACTCCAGGGAGCCGAGAGTCTCCGAACTAGCGGAGGAAGAAATAGCTACGTTTCTCACAAGGGCAGATAAGGAGGGAAAATGGAGTGTGAAAGGAATGTGAAGAATCAGGAAATCGTGACGTCTACTGAACGTCAGGTTCCGATTGGTATCGCTGCTGATCTGTTGAGGGATGAACGAGCACTCTGAGCGCGAGCCGATAAGAGTTCTGTCCAGACGTGAAGCCTAGAGGGTCTAGAAATTATAACTTCATAATAAGCCTTATGGTTTTCTTTCACACGCGTCAACACTCTTGAGTTCTGCGTTCTGATTGGTTGATTAGTTGATTCTGGTTGCTATAGTAACAGGCTCAAGAAAAACGCTCTGCGGAAATTCCAGAAGACATTAAGCACGCAGTGTGTACCAGCCGGGAATCGATGCTCATGAGGAGTGGGCCGAAATCCCTGCAGAGAGGCGCAGAAGTCTCATCGACAGTTACAGGAATCGTGTGATTGCAGTGATTTGCCTCAAAAGGTTGTGCAACAAACTATCAAGTTAGGGGTGCCATCATTTTTGTCCAGGCCTGTTCCATGAGTTCATTGAATTATTTTTTTAAATAATTCCGTTGAAGCATGGTTGAAAAGCAATGTCTGACTTTCATTGGTTAACATTCATAGAATTCTTATTTATTATCACTTTTGTCAGACTAAAGTTATTTCTGTGACCATTGTGAGTTTTTCTTTCATTGACCGAAGGGTACCAACAATTTTGTCCACGTGTGTATGTATTGTCCAGCTCATTTTTTAAAAAATGTTTTATAAATTTATAAGATTTCTTGTCCTAATCTCTTGGCTTTCTTTTGTTTTAATCAACACATTTTCCGACCTTGTTATAGACTGAAGGAACATGTGAATGAAATACTGCGTTTGGTTCTGTACATTTCTGACACGAGTGCTGCGTGACACCCTCAGTCAGGGCCGATGCGACTCACCCCGGAGGCTCCTGATCATTTCCAGCCCTGCTGACTGTGAGCTGAACGGAGAGCGCGATCAGAACAGATCTCTCCGGAGAAGAAAAGAGGATGAGAAGACTAATTTGGGAGTGTAGTTGAATCTAATTCTCTAATTCTCATCTCCCGCTGTTTCCTCCACACACACACACACACACACACACACACACACACACACACACAGTCTCCCGAGAGAGGCAGAACTCCAACACGGTGCCAAGAACCCGGTCCCACTGCGTGCAGCTCTCACCAGCGCAGGTCTCTCTCTCTCTCTCTCTCTCTGTCTCTTCACACACACTGGATATAAAAACACTCCTCCAAGCCTCAACCTTTTTCTCGGGTTTTGTTTACACTACGCCTCTGGCCATTAACTCATCCTGACAAGGAATCTAAGAACAGGATGTGTCTTGTCGTAACATTTCTTCTGTCTCTGTTCTGTCTGGATCTTTGCTGCGTCTGCTTTGGTAAAAAAAAAAGATGGCGCCTTTACACCAATAACATGAAACAAACATCAGGCTGTTCAGAGTTCAGATGCGACCTCAGTATTTCCTTGGGGAAAGTTTCTGGTGTTCAGAGTCGGCTTACGCGCGCGCCTGAGCCCTGCGCTGAGATTATTAGAGTCACCCGTGTGGAGCTCACGGACCCAAACAAAGACAGACATTCTTCTTTACTCTAAAAAAAAAAAATAATCTTTTGTGTCATTTGTAAGGAGAATATTCATTAAATGATTGATTGGTTACTCATCACTCGCCATCTATACAACTTCACCCGGAGCCTATCCCAGGAGACTTAGAGAACAAGGCGGGGTACACCCTGGACGGGGTGCCAATCCATCGCAGGGCACACACACACACACACACACACACATATATATATATATATATACACTACAGGCAATGTGGGAATGACAATTAGCCTAATCTGCAGGCCGGGAATCGAACCCGGACCCTGGAGGTGCGAGGCACCGGCGCCAACTACACTACAGTGTTTATTTCTGTATTAATATGGGTCATGGTGTGTATTTACAGCCAAAACACGAATGTATCCGTTTCAACACGACACAACTGTACAGTTTTCAGAACTGTAAATAATTCTGAATTGAATCGTATATATCTGCAAGCTTTAGTATGAATGCATAATTACATATAAACATAGCATTTCATAAAAACTTTGTAAAAAAAAAAATATATATATATATATATATACTGTATATATGATTCAAATGTAACTGCAAACTTTTGTAGAAATGCAGGTTCTTATAAACATGCAGATTTCTGCATGAACACAGAATGTTGTATAAATACAGATATTTTAATAGATCTGGAAATGTTGTATAAAACCGCAGAATTGTATACGAACAAAGAATTTCCAGTAAATACACAATTTCCAACATTACAACAGAATATTATATAAACACATATGAATCGAATATCACCTACAGAATTTTGCTTTAATGCAGAATATTTAATAAAATATCTTTTCCTGTATAACTGCAGATTGGTGTATGTAACGGCAGAATTCTGCATAAACACAGAACATTGTATGAAAACTGCAGAATCACATAATATACTGTAACTGCTGGATTCCAGATAAATGATAGACTTCTGTATATTAACTTCGAAAACTTTGTATTTGTACAAATCGTTCCGAATTCTGAATGAGTCGTACATAACTTGACCGCGCCCTTGTTTTAGGAAAACTCTGCGTCACTCCCACGTGTGCCCTGAATAGTACAGTATCGCTGTCTTAAGTCGACATCGAGATGGGATCAGTTCCTGTACCGGATTCTCGGCGGTTCTCCTCATCCTCCTCCATCCTAACTGAAAATCGGTTCTTGGTAGTGAGCTCAGACTTTTTGGACCCTGGTGTACGAGTGAGAAGCCGCGTGGCCGTCACACGGCAGTGTCTGGTCTTGCTGGAGACTTCCCTAATGGACGAGTGAAGTGCGGATGCCTACGCTTGCGGTCGGCGTAATCGCGTTTCGTTGCGAAACATTAGAGCTCCGCTGAGAGAAGACGGCGAGGAGGCCATTAAACTGTCAGCAGCCTATCGATTTGAAGGACAGAGCGAACAGGAAGGCAACGTGTGAATGTCTGACACCGTGGAGCCGAGCCGTGAGAGGTTGCTCGGAGCGAGGACGAGATGTCCACTTAGACAGGGAAGGTGGGTCGGTTTGTTTGTTTTTTTTACAGGCCGTCGCGGTGCATATCCCGCTCATGAACTATTAACCGTGTTTTGGTGGGAGGAATCGAAATCGGGGTGATGGTCTCAAAGGTGCATGAAGAACATCAATACCTGTTTTCAAGCCGTACTCTTCACTCGATACGCGGCGATCCTTCAGCTGTTTGTTTTCCCAAGATCCTGAAACGCCCTTGAAGACATCTGCGCGTTGGAGCAGTGTGTGGAACATAAAGGCGCGCGTTTATAAAAGGGAAACATGTTCCGTGTGTGAGATGAACTTCGCTTAAACAGGCAGTTAAAGTTAGACCGGTGATGAGCTGGGCTGAAGAACATACTCTGGATTTGTTTCAGCTGAATGAAATCCATAGATAGAGGATGAGTGAAGGTTCTTCTGTTCAAGAGCCATATTGATTGATTGATTGATTGATTGATTGATTGATTGATTTAATTGATTAGTTTGACCACAGCGAGCGGCACGGTGGCGTCGTGGTTAGCACCATCTCCTTGCACCTCCAGGTCCACCTCGGGTCTGTGTGTGTGTGTGTGTGTGTATGGAGTTGGCATGTTCTCCCCGTGCTCGGTGGGTTTCCTCCGGTTCCTCTGGTTTCCTCCCACAGTCCAAAGACATGCACATATCTGTCCAGATTGCCGGTAGTGTGTGAATGGACGTGTGAGTGTGTGTGTTTGTCCTGCAATAGATTGGCACCCTGTCCAGCGTGACCCTGTCGCCTCATGCCCTAAGTCTCCTGGGACGCGACCCTGCACACAGGATACAGCGGTAGAGATGATGAGATGACGAGTGAGTTCGACCACAGCAGCTTTGGTGGAACGTCATGTTTCCTTCTGAGCAGGACTGCCGATTCGGACTCGATTAATAGTCTTCTTCTTCTAATTCTTCTTCTTCTTCAATGTCAGAAGAAAAGGCTCTAAACAGGTTGGAACTGAAGCGGTCGCATCTTTAGTACCTTCAATCGGTATATTCTAACCTATCCAGAAGGGTGCGCTTAAAACCGAAGGAGCTAGAGTTATTTATTTATTTATTCATTCATACTTCAACTTTCTTCAACTGATGTACTTTCATTTTGTTTGATATCGACCCCCATTACCCACAATGCAGTTCTTTATTTCCAGATGTGTGAAAACTACCAGTGACCCTCAACAGGTAAAACTCATCCTGTTTGAATTGGGCTTTGATCCCATAACCCTCTCGCATCATGAGCTCCATTTGGACAGGAGCAGATGTGAAGGGGACGAGGAAACGCCGTCATCCACTAGAGCTTCCCTGTCCTTTACGTTCTGTCCCCAAATTACAGTCCAAATGTATTATAGACTGCTCTCTTGAATAACTCTCTTAAATAAATTCAGTCTCATCTTTCTGTCTCTTAAAACACTCTACAGTTTACTTCTAAAGCCTACAGATAGGGGGCGCCATTTCAGGGTGAAACAGTGTTGAAACAGTGAGTGTTAATCTCGGTATTAAGGCCACACAGGAGAGCCGGGGCAGACGCCGAGCTCGTTAAGGTCCTCATCTGAGCCTGGGGCGTCTGTGACCTTAAACACCAGCGAGTGAGTTACAGCACAGCGACGTAAAGTGTACAGGAGTAAACATCTGTTATTGTTTAGTGTTTATTAAAAGACAGACAGACAGCTCATATGTGATACATATATCTGTATATTCATATTTATTTATATATGTCCTGTATATTACTGTCCGCTGAATCGCACTTCAGACGCGTCACGTCACACACTCCACCGCTAAAGACGTGTGTATCACTGATGGAGCAGAAGGTGATCTTGAACCGACTGGAGACGGTCCAAGCGCACTTGACAAAAGCTGTACGCTCTCATCTTTATGAAGTGGCGCATCCAGGAAGCAGATGCTCTCCAGATTGTTTTAGCGATAAACTGTGATCAATGACATCAAGCGGCGTACAGGAAATGATTCCCATATAAAGTCATTATCCTGATCCGGTTATTCAGGACATCCGGCGCCGCCAGTCATCACTCATTCACGCGCTCGGGCTCGGCGACCGACGCTTTCTGTTGCTCTGGAGTTTCACTGAGTGGGAATTTCGGAGACAGCCACACTTCAGCTTCTCTCCGCTTCCAACTTCACAGCTACGTCACAACCTTAACACGGAAATGCTAATCATTCCCCCGTCTGTGGTTCACAGTTAAATTCATACCGCATGTGGTCGGGGATAAACCAGTCCAGGGACACGATCAGCGACATCAATGTTTTCTGACTAGACCCTGTGCTCTGACTTATGATGTCATCGAAAGTCATTTGCATAACCCCTCCCACCGGATTCTCTTCAAGGCTGAAGCTGAAGACTTGAAAAATTCTGATCCTGACGCTGCAAGTGTCACTAGTTTAAAGTCCGTTGACTTCTTGCGCACCAATAGGCTAATGTGGCTAACGCTAGCACACCATATAGCACGCTGAAGCTGTCAGAGTCAGAATGCACCAGGAGATGTGTGTGAAATATTCAGCGGAGTTCCCGGTTACGAGGAACCCGTTAACGAGGAGCAATAATTAGCATGACAGATGATCGATTTAGTGCCATGTTTAAAGTTTAGAGCACAAGTAAGTGATGCATAAAAAATGACAACTTTTACCCTTCACAGTCTCAGTACAAATGCTAGTTATACAGATTTCAGTATCCGAGTCCTGATTTCTGATTCAAACAAAAACCATCAAGCTGAGCTACCCAGGCCGCTAGTTAACAGCTAGCCCTCTGCCAGCAGACGACCTGTCGCTACACCAAGTCAGTGGGATGTCTGATTGTGCGGAACAGTTATGAGAGTTTATTAATGCACGTATCCCAGTGTCTCACTAGCGACTGATTCTGCCTCCCCGGAACTCCTTAAATGGCCCAAACCTGTGGAAATGTCCTGGAGCGAGGTCAGGACCGCACCGGGGGACGTGGCAATGATAACTCCCAGGTGAGTCCCTGTAACGTGCGAGTGGTGTCGTGTGCGTACAGTTCACACAGACACATGTGTCTCTTCCACAACCTCAGAGATCCAGATCGCTCGTCATGCACGTGCGGCCCGACCGGCGCCGACGGGATACTCGCACTATCCGCTGCGCGCGATACAACACTGTACGAGACCATGTCAATCGTCCGTTACTATGGAAACAGTTGCGTATGATACTAACGAGAGCATCGTCATAAAACCTCTGACCTGCGCGACAAATATAAAAAGATGGAGCAGATGATATAAATACGTTGCTGATGAAGTCACCACTACCCCGTCGTAATTCAGGTAATTCAGCCTCTCCCTCTTCACACACGGCACTGAGAGGTGAAAACTCAGACACTTTTTCTCCGAGAGAAACTTCAAAGAGAGCGAGCTGAGAGATCCTGCGAGCTGTGAGGCGTGCGCATACATTATTCAGCTGTTTATCTGGAGACGCGGAGGGAGCGAAACACATGCTTCATCTGCCGATGCACACGTGCCGAGCGATACGATCGTCTTCCACGGAGCTGGACGTGTAATTCAGGATTCAGGCAGGAATAGCGTAACATACAGTGCACACACACACACGCACACGGGCACTATCATTTAATCAGCAGGGAATAATCTCCTGTACACTTTATATCTCACTCGTCTTTAAGGTCGCAGACACACACGCCCAGATGAGGACTTTAACGAGCTTGCCGTCTGCCCCGTCTCCCGTACGTGGCCTTAATACTGAGATTATCTTTAATACTGTGTTTCACTCTTTTTCTGTAGTGCCACTGGTGTTTTATAAGCGAAGAGCTGCTGATATATTAACCAAAAAAAAAAAAGTAAAAATCATCTCATTGTCTAAAACCCCTCTATAGGGGAGGGGGGCGGGGGGGTTGGAGCCTACAGGCGCGAGGTGTTTGAAACCCACCAAGCATGGGGAGAACATGCAAACGGCATGCACACGGAGCCCGAGGTGGGACTGGAACCCGGAACCTGGAGGCGCAAGGCGACTGCGCTGAGCCCCTACACCACCGTGTCACCCCAAAAAGGGGAAATGATGTTCCAAAAACATGTGATAAAAAATAGTAGAAATAATAGTAACAAGGTAAATAAATAATCATTAAAATAGTACAAATACACACGGATTTGCTGACCATAGTTATTTAAACTTAATGTCATTTATTTGTTATGTTTTCTTATTTTTATCATGAGAATAAAAATCGAACAAATGCAGTAAATGACATTAAATGAAATAATTATTAAAGAATTGTACAAAAACCCTGTCTTCTAAAAAAGTCCTTAAAGTGCAGAGTAACGATTAAGTGAAATTATTATTTCTATGATAAAGTATTTCTACAGTAAGACTTTTGAATTATACTGTTAAAAATACAGTAATAGTTATATAATAAAATATCATATAATTATGAATTATTTAATATTAAATATGAAAGAATTAAATAATGCATATTAAATGATTAAATATTTAGTTTATTTAATTTTTTATATTTTCTATATTGTTTAATCAAAATAAAAGTAAAACACTGTTTATAAATGAAAATCCATGTGTGTGTGTGTGTGTGTGTGTGTGTGTGTGTGAGAGAGATGTTGTGATTCACTCGCAGCTGTACCATGCGCATCACTGAAATCTCCGGCGTATAATTACTACCACTCGTCTCGTCCCGTAAACACGGCGTCCATCAGGTTTACACTAAACCCTCACAGTGTTTACAGCGGGACAGAGTGCCGGTGTCTCCGGTGCTGTATGTCTGTCCCCCCCCCCCCCAAAAGAAACCCCCCACAAACCACAGACAGCCCTAACACAGAGGTGAAACTGATCCAGGACGTGGCGCTTTAGCCATTCGCTTTGCACTGTCACTGTGAAATGCTGATAAATGCTACTAAGGACGACATTAGCGTTAGCTACTAAACGGCACTCTGGGACACACTGACATTGAAGCATTCTGCTGGATGTAGCTACTGTACCTGGGAGATGGACCACAAGCTTGTAAACACTGCAAGTCATGCTAAACATTAGCAGAACGACTGCATTAAAAACGAGCTAATTAAATAAAGAAGACAAGATGGACATTTATTGTTTGACAGCTGCTTAGTGCAGTGAGAAGTGACTCATAGATGAACGGATGATCACTCCTGTCTCATTCAGAGACGATTCGGGATCATGACCAAGAGTCGCTCGTCTGATATTCAGTGAATCAGGGTCTGAGCAGTGACTCTTTCCGTCATGGCTGGGATTCACTCGTCCTTTCATTCAGTGAATCGGTGAATCGGTAGGTTCAGTGAGTCTCATTCGCTGAGAGCTTAGCTTGGAAACAGTGCGGTAAGTCTTTCAATCTTGGCTGAGATTTCTCTGAGATTCAACGGCACGGTGCCTTAGAGGTCGGCACTGTCGCCTCGCACATCCAGGCTCCGGCTTCCATCCCCACCTCGAGGTCTGGGTGCGTGGAGTTTGCATGTCCCCCCCCCCCGTGCTTGGTGGGTTTCCTCCAGGTACTCTGGTTTCCTTCCACCAAGGAAGTCCAAAGACATGCAGATTAGGCTAATTGCCTTAACGTTCCCAAATTGCCGGAACTGTGTGAATGTTGAGTGGAGGTGTGGAGGTCTTACGAAAGACCTTACGCACGGTCATGCGAAAACCGGCGTAAATTCAATGCTCATCGTTGGTCTCCGTGGTCGCCAGAGGATTTTTTTAGTCATGCCTATGATTTCACATCCGCTCATGTGCATGTCAGTGTTTAAATCGGAAAATGTCTGTTTAAGTCACTGACTCATTCAGACATGATCGAAAGTCTCATTCGGTTAATCAGTCGAGGCGGTGCTCCAGCGAGTCTCCTTTCGGCTTTCAATATAATAAACAACAACTATTAGATCGTTTCAAATTGCTCACGCTGTTTGTCATCGGCATCACAATCTTTTAGTTCTGGATAAAAGTAGTAGGAACCAGTAACTCTTTCCATCTTAGCTCGTCCTTTCCTTTAGTGAATCGGTTTCTCAGCCGAGTCGGTGAGTCCAGCGTGTCTCATTCACACTCGCGCTTCGAACCAATGAAGCTTTCGATCCTGACTGACCTTCATTCCCTGCTGTGAGATTCTACGCATCAGCGTTTGGGTCACGACCTCTCTTGTCCAGCACACCCGTGTTTACGTCAGCAAATATCTGGCTAAGTAACCGACTAACGAAAAGTGAATCTGTTAAAAGGTTAACATGTTATTCGTCTTTATTATCCAACTGAACTGACTCAGGACGACAGAGAGTCAAACGTTTTATTTATAAACTACAATGCAAAACTAATTGGCTTCCATTTGGAGGGACAGTTTGAACACTCGGGAACATTGATTTACTATTCTGTATTAATTATAAAACCACGCTCTCAGCTTCTTTAAGGAGCCAAAAAAGATCTATGTAGCACAGAAGCTCATGGCTTGACCACAAATGCTTCTCCCCTCTACACAATGGTGTTGTGTGCCAGAAGCCAGATAAATTATTCATGTAATACACAGATTTTTCCGCTTTCCCAATGTGTCCGTGCACGTAAATGACTCGGCATAATTCCAGGGTGAAACAAGCACGGACAAGGAAACTATAATTATTATCAGTCTATTGAATTTGAACTCGCTTCTTTCCCTGGAGGCCATGCAGTGTTTAAATCCCAGCCAAATTAAAAGAACAAAAAAAAAAAAACAATGGCTGTAGAAGAGCGTAGGAGAGGAGAGCATCTCTTATTCGCATAAGGTCAGCAGACCTCCGGATATTGGCCCTGCAAATCACACTGTTCAGCCGAGGCAAAAATTGGTCTGAGAGCTCAGAGGAACTGGAGAGAAAAGAAAAGAAAAGAAAAAAAAAACCCTGAATGATTATGTAATACAGCGCATTAACATGCCGCTGTGTGTGGCTAATTGCTCTTGTGGAGAGACAGAATGCTATTTCAGAGTGAAAGAGGCTCGGGCCGATAAAGACGGAGCTCTGAGCAATGCTGCGTTCTGTGAAAATTATTCCAGCAAGTCCATTACCAGTGATGGAGGAGATAGAGGGGTGCCAAAACTTTGTGCTAGACAATGGAAGAGCCACCTACATGGGGAGAAAAAATAATAATAATATAGAGGCAAAGAAGATTCAGCTGCTAAGAAAAAGAAAACTCGTAAAAGTTATTTTTTTTTTAAAAAGGTTACGGTTTCTATTAAAGTAAACAAACCAACAAACAAACAAGAAAAAAAAACAACAGTTTACACACGTTAGCTTTTTTCCTAAACTAAACCTTCCATAAACTTTTATTATTATTATCATTATTATTAATATTATTTCTAGAATTAACTGGTTAGCTAGATAGCTATTCAATCCAGAAACTAGCATTTTATTACTAGTGTTATGTAAACTCTCACATAAGCGCTAACAACAGTTAGCTAGACAGCTAGGTAATGATGTTAAATTTAAAATCTTCTCAAAAATAAATGTACCCTCATTAGACATAACCATTTAACTGTTTTAACTGCCAACATTCACTTCTTAGCTAACTATGTAGCTAACCGACACGTCAGAGCTAGCTGGGAACTGACTTTGCTAATTAGCATGCACGTTTGTTTTATAGTACTGGAAATGAAACCTGCTGAATATCGGCTGTTCTCTGTAGCTCAGTTTTTTTCAGACTTGATCGACATTTGCTTTGCGAGGCAGGCAGAGGAAAAGGCCGTCTGGACTTTATCTGTCCTGCAATAGAGTGTGTTGTAAAACTCCATTAGTGGGAATCTTAAGTCCAGGGTCGTGTTTTAACACATTTAATAATCTCCCACTGGGCGTACGAGTCCAAAATAAGAAGAGTGCGAGTATGAAGTGAGATTCTGCCTCTCTCTCTCTCTCTCTTTTCTCTTTCACACACACTTACACACACACTTACACTGACAAAGGTCAGCTTCATTAAAACCGCAGCGATCTGCTCGCTAATTAAACATCGGTGAAGATTTTGAGCGTTCTCTGAAAGGAAATAAATGCCTTTTGCATTAAGATTGTTTTATGTGCAACATAACAGGGTTAGCAAGAGCTATATGCTGCTACATGCTAATTAGCAACAGTGGATTAAAAACCAAACATTAAAAGAAAAAGTTCAGTTCCCTTTAACCTGTGTGGCGCACGGTCTGCTTTCTTATAATGCCTTTTTTTATTTTATGTCACAGCTACAAGGCTAATGCAGGTAGCTAGCTAGCCGTAGTGCTGGCTGTAAACTTTCTGTAGCATTTTGATTTCTTTTTAGCAGTAATGTGAGCATTTCCCAGAAGGCTACATGAAGTATACATAATCGCTAGTGTTAGCTTGTTAGCGGTCTAGATAACATATGTTAGAAATTATTTTAATAGCTAACAAATTTTTGTATAGCTCTTGGTATAGGTTTAAACTTTAATAAATCATGTCTAATAAACATAAAACTTTCATTCATGAAGCTTGTTAGACAAGAAAGAAAGTCTTAGCTAGAAACTTTCTTCTTACCTAGCATGTTTATTTATAGTTGGGGTAATGAACAGGGGTGACAGTAGTTGTAAGCAATAGAAGTGATTATGTCATTAAAGTGGAGTGTCATTAACCACTGGACAACACCCGGGACACGCCCAGTCACACACACACAGTTAGTGTCATTAACCACTGGACAACACCCGGGACACGCCCAGTCACACACACAGTTAGTGTCATTAACCACTGGACAACACTTGGGACACGCCCACTCACACACACAGTTAGTGTCATTAACCGCTGGACAACACCCGGGACACGCCCCATCACACACACAGTTAGTGTCATTAACCACTGGACAACACTTGGGACACGCCCAGTCACACACACACAGTTAGTGTCATTAACCGCTGAACAACACCTGGGACACGCCCAGTCACACACACACAGTTAGTGTCATTAACCGCTGGACAACACCTGGGACACGCCCAGTCTCACACACACAGTTAGTGTCATTAACCACTGACAACACCTGACACGCCCAGTCACACACACAGTTAGTGTCATTAACCACTGGACAACACCTGGTTAGACGCTGGACACCTGGGACACCCCAGTCACACACACAGTTAGTGTCATTAACACTGGACAACACCTGGGACACGCACTTCAGACCACACACACAGTTAGTGTCATTAACCACTGGACAACACCTGGACACGCCCAGTCTCACACACACAGTTAGTGTCATTAACCACTGGACAACACCAGTCACACACACAGTTAGTGTCATTAACCACTGGACAACACCTGGGACACGCCCAGTCACACACACAGTTAGTGTCATTAACCACTGGACAACACCTGGGACACGCCCAGTCACACACACACACAGTCAGTGTCATTAACCACTGGACAACACCTGCGACACGCCCAGTCTCACACACACAGTTAGTGTCATTAACCACTGGACAACACCTGGGACACGCCCAGTCACACACACAGTTAGTGTCATTAACCACTGGACAACACCTGGGACACGCCCAGTCACACACAGACAGTTAGTGTCATTAACCACTGAACAACACCTGGGACACGCCCAGTCACACACACAGTTAGTGTCATTAACCACTGGACAACACCTGGGACACGCCCAGTCACACACAGACAGTTAGTGTCATTAACCACTGAACAACACCTGGGACACGCCCAGTCACACACACAGTTAGTGTCATTAACCACTGGACAACACCTGGGACACGCCCACTCACACACACAGTTAGTGTCATTAACCGCTGGACAACACCCGGGACACGCCCCTGGACAACACCCGGGACACGCCCCATCACACACACAGTTAGTGTCATTAACCACTGGACAACACTTGGGACACGCCCAGTCACACACACCCAGTTAGTGTCATTAACCGCTGGACAACACCTGGGACACGCCCAGTCACACACACACAGTTAGTGTCATTAACCACTGGACAACACCTGGGACACGCCCAGTCACACACACACAGTTAGTGTCATTAACCACTGGACAACACCTGGGACACGCCCAGTCACACACACAGTTAGTGTCATTAACCACTGGACAACACCTGGGACACGCCCAGTCACACACAGACAGTTAGTGTCATTAACCACTGAACAACACCTGGGACACGCCCAGTCTCACACACACAGTTAGTGTCATTAACCACTGGACAACACCTGGGACACGCCCAGTCACACATACAGTTAGTGTCATTCACCACTGGACAACACCTGGGACACGCCCAGTCACACACACAGTTAGTGTCATTAACCACTGGACAACACCTGGGACACGCCCAGTCACACACACACAGTTAGTGTCATTAACCACTGGACAACACCTGGGACACGCCACACACACACACACAGCCATTAACCTGGACAACACCTGGGACACGCCGTCACACACACACAGTTAGTGTCATTAACCACTGGAACACTGGGACACGCCCATCACACACACACAGTTAGTGTCATTAACCACTGAACAACACCTGGGACACGCCCAGTCACACACACAGTTAGTGTCATTAACCACTTGGCAACACCTGGGACACGCCCAGTCACACACACACAGTTAGTGTCATTAACCACTGGACAACACCTGGGACACGCCCAGTCACACACACAGTTAGTGTCATTAACCACTGGACAACACCTGTGTCATTAACCACTGGACAACACCTGGGACACACCCAGTCACACACACACAGTTAGTGTCATTAACCACTGGACAACACCTGGGACACGCCCAGTCACACACACATAGTTAGTGTCATTAACCACTGGACAACACCTGGGACACGCCCAGTCACCCACACAGTTAGTGTCATTAACCACTGGACAACACCTGGGACACGCCCAGTCTCACATATACAGATAGTTACACTTCACAGTGTTGTTGCAAAATGTTTATTTGTTTTCTAGTCATAGCATTAAAATAGCAGCAATGTCTTTCTAAAAATCTACAAACCATAAACTCTTTTGATCATAAACATTAGCTTGTTAGCTGTCTAGGTTGTGGCTGGATAGGTTTCATAAGATTGAAATTTAGAATGTGAAAATTGTTTTTGTTAGTGGTATACAATTTAATGAAAGATCAGACGGCTAGCTTTATATAATACACAAAGTGCTGTAAGTGACGTTAGCATGTTAGTTGGTTAATAATTTCAGGTTTATCAAGCTAAGAACACCAGAAAAACATATTATCTTCACCATCAGTGCCACGGCTGATGTTAATTTTATTCAAAACGTGTAAATAGAATGTGGTGTAAAGCTGTACACATAACACATAATACATAATATGTTGTTTGTACATCAGATGCTCCACTGACAATACAAAGATAAAAAATAAAAAAAAAAACGCCTCTTATGCTGAACACTCAGCCAAGCAAGACAGCAATTATAAAGACAGGAGAGAAGAAATACAAGCCGAGCGCATGTGAAAGACAAACAGTTTAGCTGCTCGGCTTTCAGGGGTAACAATGCCAAGAATGAGAATGTGTTTATGGAGCAAATCACAGTTAGTGGAATTAGTGCAAATGATAGTATAAATGAATTACTACTGTAATTGCTGTAGTAGAAGGGAATGTTGACCTTTAAATGAAGAATATGGGGCAGCACTGCGGAGGACGATGATGTGTATGGGAGCTTGTGATTATCTCCGCGCATCCGTGGCCATTTGGGCGAGAGGAAGAGGTTACACTTACAGTACCGATGTGTTATTCCAGCCGCCGGCTTGGTGAAGTGGCTCCTTCATGAGATGAGACTCCAGGTTTGGTGAATAGGCACTGTCCAGGGTGCTGTGGGTCCCTGATGATGACACAATGTACCTTGCTCCTTCAATCAGCGGCCGATGGAAAGATCCTCGACTGAGTGCAGAGCTGTATCAGTGATTCCGTTTGATTCATTTTCAAGGAGTTTCCGAACCCTACAGGCATGCCTCTGGGAAGGACACTTTCGATAATTCCACAACTGGAACGTATTAAAGGTTCACACCTGACGTCTTGTGTGGCACAGGTGCTGTTTACAATCGGTATTAACATACAACATCTTGAGGAATCCGACCACGAGTATACAGGTGAGATGCATAACTGTTCACACCTGGTATTATAAACACGTCTCTCTTGAGAGCTTGTGTTTGGGTTTCTACTGTACATCGGTTCCATTGGAGGACATGAGTCTCACAGATCTGTTGCATCAAGGGTTTCGCTGAATTTCCTGAATCCTTCACAGCACATGACACAAATGAAAGAATAAAGAAAAGCATCTGCAGTTTGGGCCACAAGACCCTACGGGCGAATACACTAAAAGCACGGCATAGAGTTGTTATCATCTTAACCTTGTTTCCAGTGATGATGGATTTTCCAGCCTGGGTGATGGCACAATCGATTACTCTGTCCTTTTTAGCATCGAGATGCTCTCGTGTTCACACTACAGATGGGACATAATTAGATATGCATCCCGGAGCACCTCCCAGTGTCCCGGTGTGGTGTCTCTGATCAGATCTCAATATGTCTTTGAGACTTAGCTCTGATAGGTGCAGGGTTTTTGAACAGAGAACCCTTTTTGAGCCTTTATGACAGCAGTGTCGTTTGTGTTCTAGTCAAAAACCGGTGAAAGATCATGTGATTCCACACATCCCACCTCTCTGAATTCGATACAGATGGCGTGCTTTATCTTCTTGTTGTTGTCCTTCCCATGTAGTGCTGTATTGCTGATCAGCTCTTCATAGGTTGTAAAGAGGAGTCTATGTTTTGCAACTCTAATGTCGGAGGAGTTTTTTTTATTACATTTTTGTTTATGAAGTATTAATACAAATAAGTACAATTTTCACACATCTGTACTTGAAGTTGTTATTTATATTTCTGGTAGCTTTGACTTTTACTCTACTACATTTCCTAAATAAAATGTGTACATTTACTTCAGTATATTTGCCCTAAACATCTTTATTACTCGTTACTACAGAATAAAATGAATAGAGAAAGAATTTTGTTAGACTGCAAGAAAGCAGGTTTGGTGATTTACTTCTCCTTTTGCAAGTTTATGCACCAATTCATGTTGCTGATGTAATTCCTGTCTTTTGCCAGCTTCCAAGAGACGCCCACCCCGACTGCAGCAGGGAACTCTGTGGACTTTATGGTGGCGACAAAGATAACGTTACACACCTGTGGCCTCATCTGCAAGAAATGTTGTTGTGTGTTGGAGTGAAAGATTCTTCCTCTTACGCCTACTGAAAGTCACTGAAATCTTGCCATTCAAAAATTCCCTGTCCAATCTGTAACAACACATGAGGTAAGTTACATTTATATTGATTTACAACTTCATTGTTATTTAACGTTAGTTAGTTAGTTAATTATTGTGCTTCACTATAAGAAAGCTACAATGAATATCATTATCGAAATGATAACTTCTTACTTTTTAAGTTTTAATTTTGCTTCCAATACTTTAGTTTGTAATAGTTTGAAAATACTCTAAAATACACAATACATCCATAATACAGTGGAATCTCGGATTGTGAGTAACCCAATTTGAGAGACTTCCGCAAGACAAGCAAATTTTTAAAATGAATGTTTGACTTGATAAACAAGCGTGTTTTGATATACGAGTACCAAGTATCATGTGGCATTCATTTGCTTCTTTTTTTTTGGCACAAGGCGACATGTGATCACAACTGAGCCGATGGTTCTTCTCTCTCGCGCTGCGGAATTGTGGGTAATTTTCTCATATGCACAGTCTCAGTGCACATACATCACAGTATATTCAACATCCGTGCACGTGTGAACTGTTTACTGTAACATATGGAACGTCTGTATAATCAATAACTATAAATGGATAAAAAAAAGACAAGTATAATTGTTGGTCGATAATCACATTCATGCTGTTAGGAGTCACTGGGTGAGTCATGACTTTGCTACAAACAGTTTCTTATTTGATCATTAGCAGGAATTCATTACTGGAAGGAAATGGCTGAGTTTATTTATTTATTTATTTATTTTTTTAAAGTTATAATGGTCTGTAGTGTAAAGTGTGAATAAGAATAACATTTCTGCAGAATCATTTTCTGAACTTCAGGAAGGAATCAGCAGGAAGTATAAGTACACACACACACACACAAACACATGCTGTGTGGTTATTACGCATTAAAAACCTCTAATAGCCCCACATACATCCTCGCTTATTTTCAAAACCACAGCCTTTATGAGTTCTGTGCCGAACCCAGTCACACTGCTTTATAAATAAACCCACTTACTGAAAAAGAGGATTAGAGAACGATTTTCCCGCTTTGTCCCAGGAGCTTGTGGGGAAATTTGGCCTCACATCAGATAAAATACAACAAGAAACCAAGCTCTGAGGAGAAAGGGATTGAATTGCATCAATGCTGCAGGTGGACTAGCAATATCCAACAATAAGGCCCCACCAACAAACATCTGGAAATGTTTTCTCGTTTGGCTCGGATGTTATGTGAAATTCACAAACGATAAAGTAAACTAGTGTAACAGGGTGAAGAACCCCGCCCTGGTGGTGAAAAGGATAACGGGACACAATTAGCGCTGTCTGACATCTTTAAGATGATGTAAAACGGGACACATCTTAGGGATATAATTTTGTGACTATGGCATGCTGTTGAGTGTAAAAGTTTGTACATCCTTTAAATAGGGAACAGGCAAAACATTTAGTGAGAAAAATTAACAAATGCGTGTTAAGATGTTAATAGTAACATTTCCGTCAACTTCTGTACTTTTTCTCCACCTTGTTAGTCTCAGGATCAGAGTGACCAGAACATCTTGACTTAAACGTCTCTCCACAATAGAAATGCAACTTCTGAAAGGACTGTTTAAGTTTAATTGGAGTTGAGCACATTAATCTAACACTCATTTATAATATTGGTCCATTTACAAAAACGGTCATTTCGACCCAAACTGAAGATCAGCCATCCGTTATGTTGATTAACATCTCAGTTGGAAGCATCGAAGCATAAAACTCTCTCTCTCTCTGTGTCCCTCTCTTATTTTCTCTCTTGCTCTCTGCCCTAGATCAGAGCAGCTGGTAAAAATTAAATAACAAGAGGACAGCAAGGGAAAAAGTTAGAGGGAGAAATAACAACATGGCCGACCTCCTGGCTGCGGGATCTCAGGGTCGTGTTTGACTGACAGCTGAAATGTTTACTCGGAGTGTGGGGTCAGATCGCTTCCTCTCCTCTGTCTGTCGTCTACACTTCCTCCTTGCCCTTTGACCTGCTTCCAGAAAATCATAATGATGACAAATGGTAGTCTTTCAGGAGCTGAACCCCTTTTTTAAAGGTGTTGTGTGCAGTGTGGGTCAGAAACCCATGAGACAGGACCTGAGAGAGAGAGAGAGACCGACTGACTGGGACTAAAGAAGCCAGGAGTTACAATCTGAACCCAAGTTTGGAATTTCTGACAGACTTAAAAAAACATGCAGTCATTTGGGATCAGAGCAGACCTCTCTTACCTGAATTGAGTATTGGGGAGGTCTCGAAAGTTCCACCCTTCTTGTCTTGGAGATGGTCCATCTGGGCTTATTCGCCTTTTATTCTTTTGTTTTTTTCTGCACTTCTCTGAATTCTGCTGCACTCTGGACCCCATCCAACTTTTTTAGTTGCCTGTACTGCCAAGGTGTTTTAGCCTCTGGGCAACTGATCAGAAAGTTGTAATTTCAAGGCCAAGCAAGATCAAGCTAAAACTGTTGGGCCATTCAGCAAAGACTAACCCCACCGATTCTAGAGGTTCTGTACCATGGCTGACCCGGTGCCCTAATCCCAACTTTCAGATATGCACATGTTATGTCTCCTTCCTACTCCTCATCTTTTGCTGAACCTTCACCTGGCTGTTACTCTACCTTCAGATTCCCTTTAGTTTCTTCAGCTCCGAGACAGACACTTAAATCCCATGAGGACCAAAGAATGACTCATGATCGACTTTCTTCAAGCCTGTACTCCACACCCTTATTTCTTCTATTGGATCTCTAATCATTCCACTTTGCAAAGTGTTGACTTTTGGTCCTGATTATTCCTCTTGATTATTCCATGTTATATTATATCCCATGTTTGCTTGGCGCAAATGTAAGCCTCTTGTTTTTGTTCTTCTGCAGTGCAGCTGTGTTGCACATCACCAAGCTGTATTATCCTGTTTATTTTTTGTCTTTCAGTTCTCTTCCTATTCCTGTTTATGAGATTGCCTTAGTTCTTCCTCCAAGGAGGTTTTATCCCTCCCTTTTACTCAGCCTACTGAGGAAGTAACTCGCTGCCTCTCTACCCAGATATAGATGATATATTTTCATTCTTTTCTCTCCTCACCCAGCTCCACCCCAAACATTTTTGCCTTGGTCCCTCCACCCCAACCCCGAGTATCACTGCTGGACCCCTTACTTACCCCTTACTGCTTAGATGTAAATATTTCCCTATTATATCTCTCGGCTAACCTGAGGACGACACTCTGCCCCTCCCAGGCCCCTGCCAATGCCACCATCCTGTTGCTCTACTCTTGCTGATCCCCCCTGCTGACCTTGCTGTGTCCATGCCTTCCCCCTTTGGCATCACTTAAATTTCACTCCATCATCTAGCCCTGCCTTCATGAAGTCCTACACCACACTACTAAATGAAAAGGTAATTAAATGTACTTCAATATATTGAAGCGAGCAGTGGCAGGCTGCTCAAAGCAACTGACGGCACGGTTGCTTCCACATACTCCTGTCCTGTCCCCTCCCCTATTGGTTGTTCCCCAAGTGTGACTCTGATTAATTGTGCAGTGTAGCCCTCTTGTTTTTTTTTGTCTGTTAACAAAGTAAACACCTACAATTGTTTTCAGGTGGTTTGATCCTGGTCCTGTTTTCCTCTAGCCTCGTTTTCATGTTTGTAGAACAGACACCTTAAAAGACACGTTACCTCATATTTGGTTCAACTTGCTTTATTTGCATGGAAAGGTTCTAATATGTTGTAGTACATCATTACTTCTATAGTAACATTCCATTCACAGGACTTGTACTTTTCCTTAAAAATGTTGTTCCTCAAAGATTTTTTCAATCTTTATTTAAACTGTAAACCCTATTGAGAACTGTTAACTTAAATAATTACAATTAGTTCAAATTAATAGACCTTGATGAGTATTTAGAACTTTTTGGTATTGACGAGTTTGTAGAAACGACACCTTTCAAGTTAACTGAACAAATTTGATATTTGAAGTAACTGTAAGTACTTCAGTAACTGTAACTGTCCCACCAACTTAAAATCTTTCAGACTAGCAATTTGGTATCTGAGGTCATCAGGGCAATCGGGCGCTGGTGTCTCAGTGGGAGGGGTTTCTCTGCCATGTGAAAGGCCCGGGTTCGATTCCCAACAGCTGGATGAAGTGTCTGTACCAAGCCCAGATAAAAATGATTTTGGGCCAGGTGTAGCTCAGTGGTTGAGGCATTGGACTACGGTTCAGAAGGTCCCAGGTTCAAGTCCCACTACCACCAAGTTGTCCCTGTGGGGCCCTTGAGCGAGGCCCTTAACCCCAACTGCTCAGATGTACAATGAGATAAAAATGCAAGTCGCTCTGGATAAGGCCGTCGGCCAAAATATGTAGATGTAGGTTGCATCAGGAAGGGCGTCTGGTGTAAAACCTGTGCCGAGCTCGTGTGCGGACCGGATCGTCTGCTGGGGCGCCCCATCGCCGGGAGCAGCCCAAAGACCGACAACTATTTATTTGATTTGCAACAACTTAAAAAAACTGATAGTTCTGTTTACTTAAAATTGGAAACATCATTACTTAAAAAATGGTGATGTAACTGATTACCTCAATTATTTTTACGTTTTGCCAACATATTCGGGTTTACAGTGTAGTTGGAATAAAGTGATTGGGGTGTGCTGTGTTTTAACCGTATTTAATTTATTGCGATACAATATAAATCATTAATTTGTACTTTTGATGCAGGAGTGAAGTCTCACCAATGGAGCGGAACCCTAGAAGAGATGGGAAACTCTTGTACAGCACCTGTAAGACTACTCTTCTGCCCTTAAGGGAATAAATACTTACCTGTACCATTTTTTCCCTGACAGGATCTCTTCCTGTTCTTGTTTTCCCATCCCCCTGAAAGATAGGTTTCTACAGCCCTGTGTATGATTCTTGAAGATCTGCTGATAAAGGAATCTCACCACGTACCTCCAACAGCCTCGGGCTCCAAATGTTACACCATCTTTCAGGAATGTACCGGGTTTTAAGACATCCCTCAGTGTGATATGACCTGCTTTCTTCATTCCATACTCCCATCTCCATCTCACACACATAAACACACACACACACCACATGCACATAACTAGTGTCATGTTTACTGGTTCAAATCCAAACAGGGTTGAAATGAAACTTTAACAAGTGAAGCGTAACCCAAAGCAAGGTCAGTGCTCGGGAGTCCAATGTACTTTTCCTCAAACAGCTCTGGGACGTCTTGGGAATTGAACCCACGACCTTTCAGTAGCTGCTGCAGAACCCTAAACTCAAAGCCCCCAACATCATAAACAACAGTGCTTGAGGTTAGGGCTGTGTGATTGCTGCACTTGCAGGACGGATTTCAGCAAGTCAGCAAGGATTGTAAATATTTTTGGAAAGCGGCCACATCGTAAACACGCGTTGGGAATTTTCTCTTATATGGTTGAATAAATGCAGGGGTTTTGTTTTCAGTTTTTATTGCTACATTTTCCTTAAAACCCCTGTTTGTGATTTTTATTTTTTCATGGGAAGCAATCTTGATGATGTACAGAGTTTGATTTTTTTTTATGTTTTTTTTTTCCCCAGCACTGTGCTGAAATCAGCTGGTAACTCAGTCCTCCAGTGACACAGAGCTCTTCTTGTTTACTTTGAGTTCATTGTTGTAAACGGGCACAGGTGTAACTTTTCCTTTAATTACTACATGGTGCAGAAGCTGCTGTAATTGTGTGTAACAATGATACGCACTGCGCGTTGTGCTATGTGGGGAAAATAATCACCAGTGAGAACGCGTGACGCAGCAAAGTAACCGTCCTTATGCTGGTTATGTTCCTGTAACAGTGAGTGAGCACTTGCACCTGCAGGGTCTTGGCGGGTTTCCTCAGGCCACTCTGGTTTCCTCCCACCATCCAACTCATGCAGAGTCAGTGTGTGTGCCCTGGGATAGACTGGCGCCCCCTCCAGAGTGTATCTCACCCAGTCTCCTGGGAAAGGCTCCTGGTCCCCTGAGACCTTGTACAGGATAAGCACTGTACGATGAGTAATACGTACTGAACATGTGGCACTTTTTGTTCATTTCTGGTTAGAGTTAATGTTCTGTGAAAGACAGTTAGTTCCAGTTCCTCCTTACATTACAGCAGCTATAGGCTTGGAAAAGCTGACGTTAGTGTTGCGAAGCACTGACACTGGGAACTCCTTCCAAAGGTTACATAAACATCTCCTCATTAAGTTTTATTATTATTATTATTATTATTATTATTATTGTTATTATTATTATTATTATAATGCATACAGAGTTTCCTCAATGGGACGCTCAAAGGCACAGGAGTGGGTCTTTTATGCATTTCAAATTTTAAACGTCTTCATGTTCCCCGGTTGGAACTGAGTATCCCCTGAGACTCGCCCTCCAGAGGCAAGGCTCATTTCCCAGAAAAATGCAGACTTTCCCTGGTTTTCTTAGAAAATAACAGGATGATTAAGGGTATTCGGCTTATAAAATAAAATAAAAAAACTCTTTGATGTTTGGTTCTGCGTAGAACCTTTCCAAGGGTACTCCCGTGGGGCAGCCGATAATGTTCCCTACGAATATAGTGCATTAACTACCAAAAACAAAGAAAGTGTGTTTGATAAAAGGTGAGCTACAGTGCAAACCTAAAGAAAGAAGCTGATTGGTTGAATATGTTTTTTTTAAAATATGTAAACAAAAAGATTGGCTCTGTGCTTAGCAGATAAAATAATTATATATATATATATATATATTTTGTTGTCAAAAACTCAGGATGCTCTGAGGATGTTAAAAATAAAGCGGTGTGTGAGAGAGAGACTGTTACCGTAGCTCCTGATCGATGTTTTAGGGAGAATAACACGCACGACAGTAGCATAAATATAGCTGGAGGAGTGCGCTCGCTGAACGATTTTCTCTCGTTGGATTTCCTTCGGCCCATCGGAACTCGCTCAGGTGGAACAGAGGTATCGATGTCGACATCACGTTTCGGCAAAGAGATATCGAGCTGCTTTGTCCTGCTGACAGAAATATTTACAGCGTTTCAGAGGAAAGCGTGGCCTCCACTCGTCTGACAACGATCCTGGTCACTGAGACGCGTTCTGTAGATCTCAGATTTCCTGGGTTAATAAACGAGGCTGAAGGACAAAGAGACGCGTTCCACTTCACGCGTTCCTATAGACGATTTAGGGTCAGTCCTAGTGACCTTTAGCTTCAGGAGTTTGATCTGTGAACATGAGAACAGAAATGAAAGATGGCTAAACGGAACCAGGAGCCTTTAAAGGAACCCAAGGCACATCTTCCCAATATATCCTCTCATTGAGCTGCAGTGCGTTCTGGGAAATCCTTCCCATTTAATTACATCAAGATCATGTCATGCTTGGAAGCCAGTGCGTGCCTCCAGTATCAGATCCTAACTGAAGGTGTTGAGGTTAGGGGACATTTATGTACTAATGTCTCTAGTCTCTTAGACGTCATCAAGGTATCCTTCATAATCAAAAAAAAAAAAAAAACAGACCAAATCAGAGACGTTAATTCATATTTTTTTGTATGTTGTAGATTAATAATTGTACATTTTCGTCATTGGCAAATTGCTATGAGGTGAGAGAGAGAGAGAGAGAAAAAAACTCTACAGAATATATTCTTATAGGGAACTAATAAAAGTTTTGTGTTATCTGCCGTAACATTAACTCCACCAGCAAGTGAATTGAATTATGAATTATATACCAGTAAACAGGTGACAGGATCAGAGGCACCCAAGGCTCACTCATGCCTGCAGGAACCAAAGGCCAGTCCGTCCGGTCCGGTCCGGTCCAATCCAGCAGAAAAGCCAGTGCAGCACAAACTGCAGGAAAAATGAAAACTGGCCACCGCAGAAAAGCACCAGAACATCCACCAACCTGGCCTCCAAAATCCATGCCAGACTGGGCGCATCCATACATTTCACAGAAATGGACCTATCATAACTTTTTCTGGTTAAACGAGTGCCCGCTTTGACCTTATAGCACACAGTAAAATGATGAAGCCACAAATACTTGGTGAAATTTGTAAATAGGTCTTCGGAGTAGAGTTGTGTCTCAAACACAACTCTAGAGATCTTGAGTCCCAAACATTCATTGGAAACCTATTCCACAACTTAAGGGTTTTGTAAGAAAAGCTCTGCGCACTGCTGACGTTTCCATAATACGAGCTACTGACAAGCAGCCTGCATCCTTTGATCAAAGTAAGACCATAAAACACTAGAGTTCACTCATGTCTTCTGGTTCTACTGTAGTGAGGACACTAACTAGAGCTCGTTTATGCATCTAGTTAAACATCCAGTCAGTAAGGGGCTAAAAAAGTCCAACCAAGAGGTGAAACCTAAATGAACTAGTTTTTTGGCTTTAGATAGTATATACAGTGAAACTTTGGATTACGAGCACAATTCGTTCCGGAAGTGGGCTCGTGTTCCAAAACACTCGTAAACCAAATCATCATTTCCTATAAGAAATAATGAAAACTCAAATTATTCGTTCCACAGCCCCAAAAAATAAATACAGAAAAATAATTAATACAATCTATAAAATGAAAATAAAACAAATTAATCTGCAGTTTACCTTTTAAAAAAGTACAAATAAATCCTGACAGATAAGTGTTTCTGTCGGTGCACGCAGGCGCCGTGTGTGTGTGTGTGTGTGTGTGTGTATGTGGAATTAGCCCCTTCCCTCGCCTCGTTTTACACAGTAACACTTCTCCTCCCTCTCCCCACCTCAAATAAGAGTCGCATGTGTGATACATGATACTCGGCGCTTGTAAACTAATACTTGCTCGGTTTGCGGAACACTCGTATATATATATATATACAGTATAGACATTATATTTCTTTTTCTGGGATAAAAGAATGCTACTGTATCTTAGTAATCTTATATACATGAGCTTCAAAATAAAAGACTGGAATGGATAATCACACAGAAAGGCCATCAAGAATGACTGTGTGATCAGAAAGCTTACTCCTATCTGGAGATGTCCTAGTACCAGAACTTATGTCTAGTCAGAAGTTGTTATCTTATGTCTTTTTCATGGATCTCTTTCTTTACAGCAGACCTACCTGACATCAGAACTTGTCTGAAGAACCCGGTGATGCTGAGAGGAGCTGTCAATCATCACTGCATCGCTGCAGATGTTCTGTTTGTGTGTGTGTGTGTGTGTGTGTGTGTGTGTGTGTGTGTGTGTGTGTGTGTGTGCTTTATCACTCAGATATGTCACACCTGAGCTTCTACATGAAAACACGATGTCCTCTGGGGCTTTGAAAGTGGCTGGTGGGGTGTAAGAGGTGGTGATGGTGTAGCATGGATGATGGATCAGGACCTCGGGCTACTCTATTGACTGGATTGTTGAAAATATCTCGCAGAGGAAAAGTAAAGTAGGATTATGTGTAGAAAAGACAAGACAGATCCTCTGTGACAGAAAAATCCTGTTTATCATGCTCGTTTATTCTCAGATCCCAGTCGGTGGTAATTCTCTTCATGTATAAATCAAATTTCTGCTTTCAAAGGACTTCAAATTGAACAGATACGTCTTTGTTACAAACATGTCGCGCATATAAAGCTTCGTACTTTCCGAAAGATCAAAACAAGCGCTGCCGCGGCCGAACTCATACGGCGCTGTAAAATTAGTGCTCGAAAAAAAAAACCTTGGAGTGTTCCTGAGGTGCGAAATGTTCATCTAAAGCTCGAGAGGTTTGGTAATGGAAGATGTGGCCCAGAAAGAGCCGAGAGCTTCAGAAATAGCCAAGGTGTGAACAGGCTTAAGGATTACACCTGTGGGACTCTGCCAACAACATCTCACTCTCTTTCTCGTTTTATTCCTCTCTTCTGCTCTCCATCGCTCTCGCAATCATGATGATGATGATGATGATGATGATGATGATGGTGCTCTGGTAGCTGCTTTGTTTTTTTGCAGTACTGTGACTACAGATTATTGTAAATACTGTAAATCCTCTCTGAAACACTACAAGGACAATGTTGTATACTGTGCAGAGAGTAAATGCAGTACCGTGCTGTAAATGTTTCACGCGGAGATTTAATCAGCGATGCGGCTCATCTGGGAAAGTGAATTGTTTTATGGATTAATTTATGAACAACAGGCTTAATTCATGTTTTGAGGTTCACATGAGTACATAACCAGAGGTCTTGGTTGCACACTGGCCGTGAAGTTCAATGTAGTATTACAGTTACTCAGCCACGATGTACTGGAAGTAACGGCGGCCAAATTCCACATATAAATTCTGGTATCTTTCAAAGTTCTGCTGTATTTCGTACGAATGTAAATCGTTTCTTTGAGCGGCAATTCGTAACTGGAATGTTTGTAAGTCGGGGACTACGTCTACTTCCATTCCGTTAGTCTCACTATTTTATACTGTACATATCAGTACTGATTCAGTTCTACAGTCCTAACCCACACAGAATGCCGTCCTTCCTGCCAATGTGCGAATAATTTCTACTGACGATTCATAATTTATATCCACCTGTAGGATTACAGAGGAACTGCACATGTTTACCACTTTAAACACGAGCTTATATAAACAAACAAACAAAAATGTTTTCATTGGTTTCCCCATCCTACAGGTACTTTTACACGTTCATGCTGTTGATTGTGTTCCTGTGTGCTCGGTTGTGTTTAATTCCATACATCACGTTACTGAATGTGGCCTTTTTAGCTTCTGCCCTGGAACAATAAAGCTAAATGGTCTGATGGTCGTTTAAATTATTCGAACAGATCTTAAATGCATAATCACCTCTTTATGACACTTCCTAAATTCCCCAATCTCATTTTTGAATTAAATAAGCTCGTGAAATTGAAATGAGAATCCATATTGAGCAAATGCTTTAATCATGCCTTTAATGCCGATGTTTTATTGGATTATCCGTTTGAAATAACCGGACCACTGACAGCCCGACTTCTCAGCTCAGTGCTTTCGGCTTTGGGGAAATGAAGCTGTCAAGAACTGTCTTTTGTCCTCCGTTCTGTATTTTTCCTTCCCAAGCACCAAATCCCATTAGCTATCATCACATCCTAAACACTCGCACCTGTTATTAACCCTTCCTTCACACACCGCTCACACGGTGCCAGGCTTTCAGCGGCACGAGGAGAAACGATGGGATGAAAGGAGGGATTTGGAGCAGGCTGGAGGCGGTGAAGCTGATTGACTACAAGAAGGTGAAAGCACTCGGATTGAGAGTGAGCAGTGAGGATGCTGTTTCTGCAGGGGCTTTTATTTCTCAATATTTTTCATCATAACAAGCCCGAGGGATAACAAGAGAGACATAGAGGGAAAGAGAGGGAGATGGAGAACAATTATAAGAAGAAGAAGAAGAAGAAAAAGAAGAGGTAGACATATCTACCAGTGGAAGATCATTACATGGACGCTTTCAGGTAAACACAGGACTGTTTAATCACGTAGCTACAGATATCAAAACCTCAACTGGAATTGTAAGACATTTAACATCATCATCATCACCAACGTCATCATTATCATCCTCATCAACATCATCATCATCCTCATCTTAATCCTCATGATTACCTTTATCTTCATCTTCATCAGCCGCAGCATCATCTTCATCATCTTCATTATCATCCTCATCAACATCATCACCAACACCATCATCATCATCCTCATCTTAATCCTCATGATTACCTTTATCTTCATCAGCCGCAGCAGCAGCAGCAGCATCTTCATCATCTTCATCATCATCACCAACGTCATCATTATCATCCTCATCATCATTCTGACCATCACCATTATCATCATCATCATCATTCTCACTACCACCGTCATCATCATCATCATCATCTTCAACATCATCACCCCCACCATCATCATGAACATCATCATCATCATCATCCTCATCTTAATCCTCATGATTACCTTTATCTTCATCTTCATCAGCCGAAGCATCATCTTCATCATCTTCATTATCATCATCATCAACAACGTCATCACCAACACCATTATCATCATCATCATCATTCTCACCACCACCGTCATCATCGTCATCATCATCATCATCATCTTCAACATCATCACCACCACCACCACCATCAACAACATCATCTTAATCCTCATGATTACCTTTATCTTCATCTTCATCAGCCGCAGCATCTTCATCATCTTCATTATCATCATCACCAACGTCATCATTATCATCCTCATCATCATTATCACCAACACCATCACCATTATCATCATCATCATTCTCACCACCACCGTCATCATCATCATCATCATCTTCAACATCATCACCCCCACCATCATCATGAACATCATCATCATCCTCATCTTAATTCTCATGATTACCTTTATCGTCATCATCATCAGCCGCAGCATCGGCAGCATCATCTTCATCATCTTCATTATCATAATCATCGACGTCATCACCAACACCATCACCATTATCATCATCATCATTCTCACCACCACCGTCATCATCGTCATCATCATCATCATCATCATCATCTTCAACATCATCACCACCACCACCATCAACAACATCATCTTAATCCTCATGATTACCTTTATGTTCATCTTCATCAGCCGCAGCATCGGCAGCAGCATCTTCATCATCTTCATTATCATGGTAGACCAGCTTAATGGTTAATCATCAGAAACCAGACAGAAACCATTAGAAGCAATACTTTCCCATTAAATCACTATTACAGACCAGTAGAAAGACATTAGAGCCCATTTTGGAACGCTGTCCTAGTGGTTTCTTTTCCAGTGCGGATGCTACAGTGAGTGCAGGAGTGTTTAAGCCTTTAAGGGTGAAATTTCACCCAAAATACAAACACCAGCAGGTTCCTGGGATCTGTTTAGAACGTTGGTGTTAGCTGTTGTCTTGATTAGCATGCTAGTGCTTTATTATTGAATGCAGCCCTGGGGAACGTGGACGTACTTGTAATTTCCTTTTAGCTTTTATGTTTATATGAAAAGAGCATAAGGATACGGATGAGCCCGCAATAAGAGTGTTTATGCTTCAGCATGCTCGCTAGCATTTCTTCTAAAGCAAGAAAAGTGTTTTTAATTGGCGTGCACTTACACTCGTATGGGTTTCTTTTTGCCTGTGCAAGTTTTTAGGCATTTTTTTTTCTCCTTTATTTTTTTGATTTATTGGCCGTGACATTTAAAGAGAGAAATGGAGGTGTAGCAAAGAAACACATCTGCAGAAAAACAAAGCAATTCATCACGTACGACATTCAGCTTTCATTGTGTATTAGATATTTCTTCTTGCTTATTTTCTCTCATGACCTTCAGCCACTTCGGGTCCAGCTTTAATAAGAGATGATGTTCATTAGATTCACAGAACTCTGAATCCAACCACAAATAAAATCAAATAAGGTGTCGAGATGAGCGGCGTGTGGAAAAGCTGAGAATATTAACAAATAAACAGGAAAAAAGGGAGATCAGAGCGCTCGACCTTGCTTTTAAACTCATTAATTAACTAGGAGTTACATCTAATTAATGAGTCCTGTGCAGCGAACCATGCTGGGTAGATTTCAGAAAAAATTACTTAAAACATTAATAATGAATTATGTTTGCTCATCGTGAAGCCGCGCTGCTCGTCTTTACCACTTAATAGCATCATGTGAATGCATTGAAGTTATTATTATTATTATTGTTGTTGCATTAATGACGCCTGAGTCATCTATTCCCTTACTCGAACACGCTACTCGAACACGCTACTCGAACACGCTACTCAAAAATGCTACTCAAAAATGCTACTCGAACACGCTACTCGAACACGCTACTCGAACACGCTACTCGAACACGCTACTCGAACACGCTACTCGAACACGCTACTCGAACACGCTACTCAAAAATGCTACTCAAACACGCTACTCGAACACGCTACTCAAAAATGCTACTCACGAACATACTCGAACACGCTACTCGAACACGCTACTCGAACACGCTACTCGAACACGCTACTCGAACACGCTACTCGAACACGCTACTCAAAAATGCTACTCAAAAATGCTACTCGAACACGCTACTCGAACACGCTACTCGAACACGCTACTCGAACACGCTACTCGAACACGCTACTCAAAAATGCTACTCGAACACGCTACTCGAACACGCTTACTGGAATATCGCCATCGAATACGCTACCGAACATCGCCACTGAACATCGCTACTCAAAAATGTTACTCGAACGACGCTTATCGAACACGCTACTTAACACGCTTACTCGAACACGCTACTCAACACGCTTACCGGAACACGCTTACTTCAAAAATGCTACCGGGAACACGCCATCAACGCTACTCGAACACGCTACTCGAACACGCTACTCGAACACGCTACTCGAACACGCTACTCGAACACGCTACTCAAAAATGCTACTCGAACACGCTACTCGAACACGCTACTCAAAAATGCTACTCGAACATGCTACTCGAAAACATACTCGAACACGCTACTCGAACACGCTACTCGAACACGCTACTCGAACACGCTACTCAAAAATGCTACTCGAACACGCTACTCGAACACGCTACTCAAAAATGCTACTCGAACACGCTACTCGAACATACTCGAACACGCTACTCGAACACGCTACTCGAACACGCTACTCGAACACGCTACTCGAACACGCTACTCAAAAATGCTACTCGAACACGCTACTCGAACACGCTACTCAAAAATGCTACTCGAACATGCTACTCGAAAACTACTCGAACACGCTACTCGAACACGCTACTCGAACACGCTACTCGAACACGCTACTCGAACACGCTACTCAAAAATGCTACTCGAACACGCTACTCGAACACGCTACTCAAAAATGCTACTCGAACATGCTACTCGAAAACATACTCGAACACGCTACTCGAACACGCTACTCGAACATGCTACTCGAACACGCTACTCGAACACGCTACTCAAAAATGCTACTCAAAAACGCTACTCGAACACGATCAGCAATGAATATTTTGAAACATTCCACAACACAAAGTTGCTTTTTTGGACATCAAGAGGAGAAGAAAAAGCATAGAACACACTATATAAAACTGGAGCATGTGAACCCCCCCCCCACACACACACACACACACACACACACACACGCACTGGACTGGCTGGACTCGAACCTTGAACCCTGGAGCTGCGAGGCGACCGTGCTGAGAGTGATGCTACACCACTAATCCAAATTCCAAACGTACAGTATTTTTTAAAGAGCTATCGTTATAATAGAATAAGCAGAATGTCCTTACTGTCCTAGTATAATTGGAGTCGATGCTAATAGTTACAACATTTCTGGAGTTTCCTAATTCCAAGGCAGCAAACAAACATGCTACTTATTTAAGTGAAAAATACAGCAAACAAGTTGAAATGCACGTTTTTCTTAGATTTATTCATACAACAGGCAGTTTGAAATGTTTTTCTCATTCAAGCGATATGCAGACTAAATTTCACAACAGTTGCAGAATCACGCAATGTCTGCTCGAACTTTAATCATCGGATTTACATTCTGTTTTATTCTTTAAACTTCACGCACATGCCGAGTTTCCAAGCGTTCTTCGCAGGCATCGGGACGTCTTACCATCGCTCGAGATCAGTCCTGGTCTCATCTCTAATATGAGGTGCATATTACTGTTCCCACCTATGCTGGGAGAGCTAGAGACATGAAATCAGACAGCGGAGACGGACGGATTCGACTCCGATACCGATGTCCCTGTTAAACAGGCTGGTGGGAGACTCTTTTATTTTAAGTCTGCTTATTGTGAGTATGAACACGCGGTGGCGGATCAAATCTATAACTCATTACCCAGTCCCACCCTACTGCAGGTGTGTTTAAAATGCTGTGAGAATGTCTGGCCCATTTTCAGAGACGGGGAGACCAACAGCTATCAGACAGACACTGACGAGTCCACGACATCAGCAAGCGCATCGTCAGTCATGTAACGAAAAGCAGCACCGCGCAGACGGACCACAAACAACAGCGAGAAGCGAGCTGAACTGTGACGTCAAGCTGGAAAAGTGTGACCAGGTCCCACGCCAGCTCTCTAAGTCTGCCCGGATCTGCACTGGAGCCAAACAAACGATGCTGCAGTATCAGAGCTTCAGTGCCACTTTTCATTTTCATTACGAGCTGCTAGTCCTGAGCCTCATCGTTAGCTAACTTACCGACCCACAAGGAGCTGACTGGACCGGTCCTGCTGGGCCACAACACCGCCATGTATACAGAGAGTCCAGCTCATCTCTCTCATACCCTGGTCGGGTGATCCGTGTGCACATCTTTGCTCGTGATTTCAGCTGATTGGATCAGTCAGATCCGTCTTTACACTTACATTCACATTCAGTCTCCTGTCACTTGCAGGTGTGTTTGTGTTTGTCTAAGTAAATGTCCTGCTGTCTATCTATGTTACAGGAGGATATCATTTCGTCTCTGATATCCTGAGATGATATGGCTGAGATGGCATGAAATAAAGGTCTATGTGACTTGAATTAACCACACACACACACACACACACACACACACACACAGTAAAAAAAAAAAAAACACAAAAAAAACAGCAAAAACATACTAAGTGTGATGGGAGATCACTTAAACGCTTAGTGAACAATGAATTCACACTGAACGTCTGTGTAGATTTAAGAATCCCATTAAAACAGTGAAAAAGCTTCAGTTCACTAGGGAGCGTAACGAGTTCCTGGTGGAGAGAAGGAGGAAGGGCGTGTAGATTCCACCTGTCCTGTACCAGAGCAACGGGAGCGTCAGGGTAAGAGGAGAGCTGGACGAATTTAATGCACCCATCGTGCCTACTGTACAACCTGTAGGGGGCAGTGTTCTAGTCTGGAGTTGCTCAGGCCTACTGTAGGTTCAACACAACAACAACAACAAAAAAAGTCAGCTGATGACCTGAATGTACTGAATGTTACTCCAGTGGATTTTCCTCCTTCACCGGTTCAGGCGTATTCCAAGGTGATAATGCCAGAATTCATTGGGCTCAAATAATAATAATAATAATAATAATAATAATAATAATAATAATTTTTCCCTTGGTTATGATGTTAGGATTTCCCAGACGAAGCCTAATCTCTGTTAAGGAAGTATTTTCTTCCTTAATAATCATTCCATCACTTTGGGTTTCCAGAGGCTCATTTACCAAAACTACCTCCATGCCGTAACCGTGCTGTTTTCCCAATAAGACTTTAACGAACCTCACCCCCCAAACCTGAAAGACGTTCTCTTCCTCCTGACCCAAATGAACTGAACGTATGACAAATAAAACAATGGAATAAAGGAAAATAAGAAGGGGACGAATCTTCCGACTCCATCACGGCGGATCAGATCTGATGTCCCCAGTCCTCCACTATTAATCCACGCTTATTGTAGATTATTTCTGCTCCTGGTTTATTATTTACTCGTGCGTGTGCATGTTATTTGAAGCGGATATGCACTTTATTTATATGCTAATCCTCTCATAATAGCCACAGTGCACAATGAGGGAACCTCTTATTACATTTGATGGGAGAAAGCGAGTGTGTTATATCCTGCTTGCCGCACAGAACCCCTGTTCGCATTGCTAATGAGAATCTTTTATTCGCTTAGCTGAGTTTCTCGCTTTCGGATTTACTGCACAAAATGATTTAGAGCCCAAAATACAATCAGGGACGTACGTACGTACGTATGTCTATATATATATATATATATGTATATGTGTATGTTGGGCAGTGAGTGAACAGTGAACAGTTCTCAAAGTTGGAAGCAGGAAGAATGGGCAAGTGTAAGGTGTAAGTATTTGAGCGACTCGTACAAAGGGACAGATTGTGTTGTCTAGACGACTGGGTCAGAGGAACCCAAAAGAACTGCAGTTCTTGTGGGATGTTCTTGGCCTGCAGGGGTCCGAAGCTACCAAAAGTGGTCCAGGGAAGGAAAAACAGTGAACTGGCAAAGGATGGCCAAGGCTTCGCTTGCGGAGAGTGAAAGTTGTTCTGATCCAATAGAAGACTGGCGGGATAGCTGGCGAGTATGGGCCCGGATGCCCATGTCAACCAAAGGAATGCTTCTGCAATGGGCATGTGAGCGTCAGAACTGGACCATGGAGTAATGGAAGAAAGGTGTCCCGGTCTGATGAACCACATGTGGACAGCTGTGGATGTGTGTGTGTGTGTGTGTGTGTCACTTACCCGGGGAGGCAGTGTGTCGCTCAGGGTGGTGAAGCTCTGTTTCTGTTGGGAAACCTCGGGTCCTGACACGTACCATCTACCTAAAATATTATTACGGACCAAATACCCTCCTTCATGAAGACACCAGCGGCCTCTCTCAGCAGAATAATGCACCATGACGCACATTGCTCAGGAACGGATTGAGGAACATGATTCAAGATGTCGACTCCCCTCCAAATCTTCTGGGTCTCGATCCGATTGAGCAAGTCTGATCCGTGGAGGCTCACACCGTCCAACTCACGGGACAGACAGGATCTGCTGCTGAGGACTCAAATCCACAAGCTGTTTTTTGGAGGCACAAGCAGAGCTACAGTACACGACACTGGGAACGTGGCTTTAATGCGACGACTAACACCACCGCGTTTATTCAATACTGAAATTATTATTCTGTTCTTATTATCCCAATTACTGCGTACAAATCACATATCTGCGTGAGGCCCACTTGATTCTGAAGAAGTAATTTTATTTGCATCACACAGAGAAAAAGCCAATCATGTCTCTCTTTTTATGCATCGCTAATTAAACCCTCAACGGAGGTGCGATCTTTTCAAAAGAAAGCAATTTCACAGCGTCGTGTGGTGTGTGAAGGCTCAGTGGTGTTGATCAAAATCAGGAGTGATTGTACACACACACACACACACACACACACACACACACACGCACACGCCATAGCTAAAAAAGCCTGTGGTGTCAGGAAATTGAATCAGATCAGCGTATATTTACAGACTGACCCTGGTTAACTTCAATAAACCTTTATTTTTCTCTTACAGCAGCTCGAAACACACAAAGTGTGCACTGCTGATACTCTAAAGTATAAATGAATGTAGGAATTACACGCTTAGTATCGATCTATCAGCCAGAACATGGTGGAAAAGTCCGTTTTCAGACAGGATCATAAAACACCATTTTTCCTGATCCACGCTTCGTTTGTGTTTGTTTTGTAAATATGCTACACATTTGCTATTTTTATCAGATGAAATGAAACACATTGTCATAATAATACAGTTTCATGCCCTTTTATATTTTAGTGTCTGTAATTTTTTTATTATTATTCATTTAAATATTTTAACGATCTCAACTGTCATTCAGATGAAACTCGGCCAGTTTGGATTTCACATGAAAAGACATAAACCTGAAAAAGTCTATTATTATAAAATGCCGAATTGCTACGATATTGCAGCATGAATTTGACACGACACGGCTGTCGACACTACAGATCCGTTTGCTTTTTAAACTTCTACCAAAAAAAAAAAACTATTTAAGCAACGATGTTTACAGTTCTAGGAGCTTCCACCAGTTCTAGTATCAACACTCATAAAGAACTATGAACAATGTGCATTTTAAATGGTTCTTGTTCAAGGCGAAGACGGTGTACGGCTGAAACATGGCTGAAGTTACGTCTATGACGAGTCCGAGTCCCAAATCCCTTTTTTTTGGGGGATTTTTCCCCGATTTTCTCCCTAATTTAGTCGTGTCCAATTCCTCCCCGTCACTAGGGGGCGCTGCCACATTAAGGCTACTACTACCACTCAGCCGGGAGGGCCGAAGACTATCAGGTGTTTCCTCCGAACCACGTGACGCCAGCCGACCGCATCTTTTCGAACTGCTCGCTCGCGCACCGTTGGGGGCGGAGTCACACACTCGGAGGACGGCGCTATCCGCTCCCTCCGCCGCGCGAGCTCACAGACGCCCCTGACTGGCTGTAGAGCCGTGACCAAATCCCTTTCTAACCCTGATCAAGGGCACTAGTCGGTGTGTGGAACAAGGGATTGCGCCCCCTACATAGTGCACTACCTGTCCATTTAACACTATTTGGGATTCGACCCCGGTGTAGGCTTTGTATGAGCAGTCTAACAAAAAGAGGGAAAACTGAAACTGCTGCCTCAAAGGCGAGGTCATCGCGATGATGTAATAGGGTCATCAGGGGATCCTGTTAAAAGGACACCGGGGGAGAAGCTTCGGGGGGTTCGAATTAGGAGGTGCTCCCGGATTGGGACCAACACTTCCGGTGAGGCCGATCCAGCTCTCTCACTACACACACCATTCATAAATAAATAATCCGGACTTTGGACAATCATTCCACTCGCTGCACATCAACTGGTTGTATATATTCAGTAAATATTATTATCATGATGATTATTAGTTCTTTTGTTGGTTTTGGCGCACCTCTTTTGTGTAGTTATTGTTTAATACACTTTGCGTTGCTGTTTTCCATTGGTGCTGGTGCTGGTTCCGGTTGGTGCTGTTGGTCTCTGTTCCTGTTCTGAGCAGCTAACGCTTCACCAGAGGCCAGATTAAAGATCCTGTAACCAGGTTATTAAATTATCCAACCATTACACCGGAACCCGTACGTTAACGGAGCTGAAGTGGAATCAGTGGAAAGTCTGCAGTAAATCTGAGAGTTCCTCAGCACGGTCCGCCACCTCCACGGTTGATTCTGCTCGGCTTTTGGCTCCACAGCGCCGCCGAGAGGTTAAAACTCGACCCTGGTAACTACACTCGCGTGTCGCTCGCCATCTCCACCGGCCGTCCCGCTCGGTGTGGAAGAATGTGTCTGCGACATAAGTGGTCCAATAAAGAGACAAACCCTAATCTGTTTATAATAAACGCTGTTTGTGGCAGGGTTGTATAAGGCAATATCACACTCGAGGCCGAGCTGTTGTGCTGAATATCAGCACGGCTGTGAGATCTTCATTACTCAGGTAACTTTCTGTTCATCTTTATTAAGCGACAGATGATAGTTATGACCAAAAATAAATAAATAAATAAAAATTCCGTTCCTCAGCTGTTCCCATTGTATTGCATGTGTAACACAGACACACACACACACACACACACACACACACACACAAACACACACATATTTAAATGGGGCAAAAGCTCCTCTGGGAGGAATTCATAACACAAGCAGGCTTTCTGCTGGTTCCTCACGCAACATCTCATCGGCTGCTCCGTCTCTGGGGTTCTTCCTTTTTAAACGAGAGAGTGCGCGTAACGAGCGTGCGTGCGAGGCAGGAGGATGTTCCCGCTGCTCACAGAGTCTCTTTAAAGCAAGAGTCCGACAACCGGGAGTCCGTGGCCAGGGGTCAGAACACAGGCGGACTTCATAACGAGACGGAAATCAGATCTCGTAACAGAGCCGAACAGGAAAGCAAGAAAGCAGAGATCAAAAGCTAAACATGGATTGAGAGGAAGAGAGAGGAATGAAGCAAACAAGCGTCTGAGGAAACACCAGACACACCGGCTCTGTGACTTAGACACTGCAAATGATTTACATTAGCGTCTGTACGTACGACGTCTCGAGACGAAATGAGCGCTGAGACGTCCCCGTCAGGTCGATCCGCCGAAGAAATTACGAAGCTGAAAATAATATTATTATGTTGTAATGTATTAAAAATAGTGATGTTTTTTTCTTTTTCTTTTTCAGAAAAGTGTTAAAACACAGGAAATCATCCACAGGTGCTAATATTCTCTACACTTAAGACGAGAGATATACAGCTTGTAATAAGGAATATTACATTAACGTGCACATGTTCAAGATGTGTTTACATGATTTGGTTGTGGAATTGATGTGACTTTGTAAACGAGATAAAACAGATAAACTGATCAAAATCATTCCAATAAATCAATCAAGGGATGAACTCATGAAAATGTACATGTAAACATTATAACATGCAGGTTTGACTCCCAGCCATCAGCATTAAAGTAGTATTTCTTTAACAAGTTAAGACGGGTTTCAAAGCTTTCAAACTGTGTGTGTGTGTGTGTGTGTGTGTGTGTGTGTGCGCGTTAATGCCCCAGCTAAAAACCCTAACATGAAAATATTTTTTCCTTCCTCAATCTCTCTCTGTTTCACTCCTCCTTCATGCAGACTGTTTTAGTGTCCATGTAAATGAGCTACTGCTAAGCCACGCCCCTTCCAGTGATTAGCAGAGCGTCATGCTGATTCTTCTGAACATCGCTGAGAGAGGAGCTTCTTTCGAACGCAAAGTGAGTGGATTTCATAACTTTATAAATTCACCACGGAAAGTTTCCTGTCGGCTTTTCTGTCGCTTCTGTAATTGTTTTATCCGGCGTCTGAAAATGCAGGAGATGGACAAGACCTGTCCAGGACCGGGACAAAATGGACTTTTAATCCGTTTAACCGGGAGGGTTTGACGCTGCCTCCATTATAATAAAATGTATTCCACTTACAGAGCAACACGGGAGCGGCAACACAACAACACAACAACACGACAGCACAACAGCACAACAACACAACACGACAACACAACAGCACAACAACACGACAGCACAACAACACAACAGCACAACAACATGACAGCATGACAACACGACAGCATGACAACACAACAACACAACAGCACAAAATGACAGCACAACAACACAACAACCAACAACACGACAACACAACAACACAACAACACGACAACACAACAACATGACAGCACAACAACACAACAACACGACAGCACAACAACAAAACAACATGACAGCACAACAACACGACAACACGACAACACAACAGCACAACAAAAAAACAACATGACAGCACAACAACACAACAGCACAACAACAAAACAACATGACAGCACAACAGCACAACAACACAACAACAAAACAACATGACAGCACAACACAACAGCACAACAACATGACAGCACACCAACACGACAGCACACCAACACAACAACACAACAGCACAACAACCAACAACACGACAACACCACAGCACAACAACACAACAACATGACAACACAACAAAACAACATGACAGCACAACAACACAACAACACAACAGCATAACAATGAAATAACATGACAGCACAACAACACAACAGCACAACAACAAAACAACATGACAGCACAACAACACAACAACCAACAGCACAACAACACAACAGCACAACAACACAACAACCAACAACACAACAGGACAACAACACGACAGCACAACAACACAACAACCAACAACACAACAGCACAACAACACGACAACACAACAAAACAACATGACAGCACAACACAACAACATGACAACACAACAGCACAACAACAAAACAACATGACAGCACAACAACACGACAACACAACAGCACAACAACGAAACAACATGACAGCACAACAACACAACAGCACAACAACAAAACAACATGACAGCACAACAACACGACAACAAAACAACACAACAGCACAACAACAAAACAACATGACAGCACAACAACACAACAGCACAACAACAAAACAACATGACAGCACAACAACACAACAACACGACAGCACAACAACACGACAGCACAACAACAAAACAACATGACAGCACAACAACACGACAACAAAACAACACAACAGCACAACAACAAAACAACATGACAGCACAACAACACGACAACACAACAGCACAACAACAAAACAACATGACAGCACAACAACACAACAACCGATAACACAACAGGACAACAACACGACAGCACAACAACACAACAGCACAACAACCAACAACACGACAACACAACAGCACAACAACACAACAACCGATAACACAACAGGACAACAACACGACAGCACAACAACACAACAGCACAACAACCAACAACACAACAGCACAACAACACAACAACATGACAGCACAACAACACAACAACATGACAACACAACAGCACAACAACAAAACAACATGACAGCACAACAACACGACAACACAACAGCACAACAACGAAACAACATGACAGCACAACAACACGACAACACGACAGCACAACAACAAAACAACATGACAGCACAACAACATGACAGCACAACAACACGACAACACGACAGCACAACAACAAAACAACATGACAGCACAACAACACGACAGCACAACAACACGACAACACAACAGCACAACAACGAAACAACATGACAGCACAACAACACGACAACATGACAGCACAACAACACGACAGCACAACAACATGACAGCACAACAACACAACAACATGACAACACAACAGCACAACAACAAAACAACATGACAGCACAACAACACGACAACACAACAGCACAACAACGAAACAACATGACAGCACAACAACACGACAACACGACAGCACAACAACAAAACAACATGACAGCACAACAACACGACAGCACAACAACAAAACAACATGACAGCACAACAACACAACAACACGACAGCACGACAACACGACAGCACAACAACAAAACAACATGACAGCACAACAACACGACAGCACAACAACATGACAGCACAACAACAAAACAACATGACAGCACAACAACACGACAACAAAACAACACAACAGCACAACAACAAAACAACATGACAGCACAACAACACAACAACAAAACAACATGACAACATGACAACACAACCACAAAACAACATGACAGCACAACAACACAACAGCACAACAACACAACAGCACAACAACACAACAACACAACAGCACAACAACAAAACAACATGACAGCACAACAACACAACAACACGACAACACAACAGCACAACAACATGACAGCACAACAACACAACAGCACAACAACATGACAGCACAACAACACGACAACAAAACAACACAACAGCACAACAACAAAACAACATGACAGCACAACAACACAACAACACGACAACACAACAGCACAACAACAAAACAACATGACAGCACAACAACACGACAGCACGACAGCACAACAACAAAACAACATGACAGCACAACAGCACAACAACACAACAACACAACAGCACAACAACAAAACAACATGACAGCACAACAACACAACAACACGACAACACAACAGCACAACAACATGACAGCACAACAACACAACAGCACAACAACATGACAGCACAACAACACGACAACAAAACAACACAACAGCACAACAACAAAACAACATGACAGCACAACAACACAACAACACGACAACACAACAGCACAACAACAAAACAACATGACAGCACAACAACACGACAGCACGACAGCACAACAACAAAACAACAGGACAGCACAACAACACGACAACAAAACAACACAACAGCACAACAACAAAACAACATGACAGCACAACAACACAACAACACGACAACACAACAGCACAACAACAAAACAACATGACAGCACAACAACACGACAGCACGACAGCACAACAACAAAACAACATGACAGCACAACAACACAACAACACAACAACACAACAGCACAACAACAAAACAACATGACAGCACAACAACACAACAACACGACAACACAAGAGCACAACAACATGACAGCACAACAACACGACAACAAAACAACACAACAGCACAACAACAAAACAACATGACAGCACAACAACACAACACAACAACACAACAGCACAACAAAAAAACAACATGACAGCATAACAGCACGACAGCACAACAACAAAACAACATGACAGCACAACAACACGACAGCACAACAACAAAACAACATGACAGCACAACAACACAACAACACGACAACACAACAGCACAACAACAAAACAACATGACAGCACAACAACACAACAACACGACAACACAACAGCACAACAACAAAACAACATGACAGCACAACAACACGACAGCACGACAGCACAACAACAAAACAACATGACAGCACAACAACACGACAGCACAACAACACAACAGCACAACAACACAACAACACAACAGCACAACAACAAAACAACATGACAGCACAACAACACAACAACACGACAACACAAGAGCACAACAACATGACAGCACAACAACATGACAGCACAACAACACGACAACAAAACAACACAACAGCACAACAACAAAACAACATGACAGCACAACAACACAACAACACGACAACACAACAGCACAACAACAAAACAACATGACAGCACAACAACACGACAGCACAACAGCACAACAACAAAACAACATGACAGCACAACAACACGACAACACAACAACACGACAGCACAACAACAAAACAACCAACACGACTCTCAGGCGGAACGACAACGCTTCGCTCTTTCTGTGTTTGCGGAAACACTTGTGAACAGCAGCTTTGATGCGTCTCCTCTCAGCGCCGTTCTGGTGGAACTGCAGGTTTATATTAATTTCCTGGTTTCCTCCGTCACATCTCATTCACACTGCACGAGTGGATTAAAGAGAAGTCGATGTGACACTTATGGAAGGAGTCTCCAGTTTCAGCATGTAGAAGATGGAAAGTTGTAACTTTAGCTGTTTGTTTTTTGAACTTGAGGAGAGAGAAAGCAGACGTGAGCTAATTTTAACAGGAGAAGGCGTCGTGGCGACAAACCCGTGTTAAATCTTTCTGGAAATTCTCAGCTTCGGAGAGCCCAAAAAAATTTATTTTGTTCAGAGTAAAATTAACAGCGCGCCGGATCTGCACTCGATGTTCTTCAAACCGGTACAGACGTGTCAGATTCACAGAATCGTGTCTCTGCTGAGAAAAAAAAAAAAAAGGTTAGGTGCATCTTCACACTGATGTAAATCAGGCTTTATGCTGGAGTGTAAATTAGGCTGTTGCTCGAGGGACCTCATGTTTACATCGTATAACAATTTACCTACACAGAGGGAGAGAGAGAGAGAGAGAGAGAGAGAGAGAGACGCTAATACCTGGCCGTCGGAGTGGAAACGTGATTTCTCGCACTGCTCTGTAATTTCCTGTGCATTTCTTTCCAGCTGAATTGTACACAGTCGACTTTAAAAGGCCACCAGTCGTCTCACTCGGCGTCTCTGCGGCACAGAATTAAATCCCTCGGCTTTGCGGTTTATTACAGATAGTTACAGCAGGGAAGAAATGTCCCCTTTCTTTAGAAAAGCTTCTGGAGGGGGAAAAAAAGCTCCAGAAAAAAAGAAAAAAGTGAAGCTGTGTTTGGGTGAGAACTTTTTTTTTTTTTTTTCAAGTAGTATTGTAAATCTGAGCGTCTACACCCTGAGGTCTGTATCAGGACCAAGCGGACTGAATGTCCTCCCTGGTGTATCATTTCATTTAATGCTTTTTTCATTGATATATTTTACGTCTAATACACTTAATTCAACTAAACCACAATGTCTTATTTTTTAATCAAAGAGAAATAATCGATTGTATCTGTAAAAAATTTAATTTCGGAAGAAATTAGTCAACTTTTTTTTTTTATTCTTGATTTATTGAGCAGAAACAAACAAACAAAAAGTTTACCTTTCTCATTAATGTAGTCATGATTTATTTTAGAACTATTAAACCAAAATAAAAGTAATAGATTTTTTTCTTCTCGTCAGTTTCCTTACCTCATACGCATGTAATGCCATAAACATGTCAAATTAATTTCACTTAAACTAAATATAGTTGTTATTTTCTTTTGAGTTCTTCAGGGGCGTTAAGTCAATTTTATAAATCAGGAGAAAAAAAATATTTCATATTGGCAGATAGTTTTGCTTCTTGAAGTATAGAATTTTCAGTTAGCTTTGATACTAAAACAAAAAAATCTGAATTTTTGTGTGTTTTAGAACTAAATTATTAAAATCTACCAGAATTTTTATTATACTATGCATATAATATTTTGCTTTTTTTAGGTGAATGTTTAACATAATAACAGTGGAACCTCGGATTGCGAGTAACGTGGTTTACGAGTGTTCCGCAAGACGAGCAAAGATTTTTAATAAATTTTGACTTGAAAAACGAGCATGTCCTGGTTTACGAGTGGCGAGTTTTTTGACACAGACACACACACACTCTCTCTTGCCTTTACAACCCCCCCCCTCCCCGGCTTCACACAGACACACACACACTCTGCTCTACACAGAAACTCTGCTCTGCCACAATTCTTTTCAAAGGTAAGGTGCTGGTTCATTTGTTTTTTTGTTTTTGTTTACTTTACAGCAGTGATTCCATTAGTCTGCGCTCGAGCGAGTGTCATTACGGAGATTATTTTCCCCCCATTAAAACAGTGTTTTCGTTGTGTGTGTGTTTGTTGTGAAACTTAAAAAGCAAGGTGGGGAGGGAGGAGGAGTTTTACTGTGTAAGACGAGGTGAGGGAAGGGGCTAATTCCACACACACACACATGCACACACAAATACACAAATGGAAACACTTATCTGTTGGGATTTATTTAAACTTTTTTTAAAGGTAAAGTGCAGGTTAATTTGTTTTATTTTTACTTTATATATTGTATTAATTGTTTTTCTGTATTTATTTTTTTTGGGCTGTGGAATGAATTATTGAGTTTTCATTATTTCTTATGGGCCGATTTGATTTGGTTTACGAGTGTTTTGGAATGCGAGCCCGCTTCCGGAACGAATGATGCTCGTAATCCAAGGTTCCACTGTATATATAAAAAATGCCTCAAAAATCTAAAAAGAAAATCTATGTAAAATTATATTTTCCACTTGAAAATATATGGATGCTTAAAAAAATTAATAAAAATAATGATATTCAACATAATTCTATCTTAGCAAAAGAACTTTCTTTAAAGAAATAAATATATTTTAATCCAACTACCTTTATATGTTGAATATTGAATAATTTGTATCATTTATTAATTTAGATTTTAAAGTTTACCATGAGAACTTTTCCATAAATGTATGAATATTAAAGATCTTCTATGAGTTAGCAAGGATGCCTGACACGGATGGTTAAATTCTTACACGACATCTTCTTGGTAAATTTTAGCTAACTGTCAAAATATTAGAATGAAATAATATGAGCTAAAAATATACAGTATATTTAACAAGACGTTTAGCAGTTTTAAGATTCAAGAGATTTTCTTTGTACCGTTTGTACACATAGCAACAGTATGCATGGTGCATTGTGGGGTTTTTGTACAAAACACTGTGCAGTCAAGTGATGGAAAAGAAAACAACAAACGTAGGATAAATATTTAATAGAGGAATAAACAGTAGAAGGATTTAAGCTGTCAGACTTTAACACCATAACATTATCTCGTACTGTAGTGTACCGTGCTATGATTTAAACATGATCTCCGGATATCGAACTATTGCACTTAGTCGTGAAGGTTCAAGTCAACATTTTTTATATTGAACTTTTCAGTAATAAATTTAATAATAAATAAGGTGAAGGATAGCAGCATGAAGGAAATACCAGATGCATTTAGACGGATTACAGCGGCAGGTCTCTATACGACAGACATAAAAATAAATAAACAAACAAATAAACAAACAAACAAATAAATAAATAAATGCTGCTCCCTGACTGCCGGTTATTAGCTAATGAGGTTAATACTGATGTAAGTTATTACGTCAATCTTTCCCTGGGGTGAAACTCTACTTCTCCCACTTAAACAAACGTGTTTCGTGTTTTTTCTTCTCGTATCTCAGACGAGTCGTTGTCCTGTCCTGACCCCGACCTCTGACCTCAGCCATAAAGAGTCTCGTTACTGCTCAGCTTTTAATAATCGAGGCAGTAAAGACACTCGCTCATGGAGAACTCCAAGCCTCCAATCTGCGATCCTGTTTCGACACGAAAAAAAGAAAACACACACACACACACACACACACACACACAATCACGGGAGTGTATTATCATTCAGTGAGCACACAACAGAAAAGAAGTTCAGCCATCGATCTGTTTGTTTATGAGAGCCAGAAGCCGTGTTAGCCGATTAATCACGGCCGTCTTGTTAATGTCGCGTTGTGTGTAGTACAAGCTGATGGATGAGCGATCGAGCCGCACACTCAGCACCGATCCTCCATTATTTTAAGCCATTTGCATAAACACACATGTTTCAAAGCTCATTAAATACACATTACACAGACTCGACGCTCTGACTCCAGCTGCACCGTAACGCCGTTTTTTAAAACTCGTAAATCATGAACGTCGGCTCGGAACGTCATAAAGCAAGCACGGCTGTTTACACGACATTAGCACTAATTCCACTTCTCTCATGTGAGTGCTAAGATAAATGCTGAACACAGACTCGGAATTACACTAAATGCACGAGGCAGCTGGAAAAGTAACGCAATAAACACGCGGCGTTATGGCTAAAATAAAGTCACTTCCTTCCCAGAGCGGCTTATCTACATGAATAAAAAGAAGGTTTTGTCTGTAGACTGGTCAGAACGCTTCTGACCATTTCAGTTACATCTTTATGTTTTAAACATTGTAGGAAGTACACAGCATCACGCAAAACTGCCTGAACAGAATCTAACGAAATACTTTGATATCTGCCTGAAGTTTCACCTGCACCATAAGTGAAATCAAAATGTTCGGTAAAAGTGAAGTTATAAACAGTCAATTTGCAACATACGTCAGACTGAGAGTAAATCAATTCACTGAAGCTTTTGCAGTACTGACAGTAGATATCTGCCTGAAGTTCTCTCGGGGTCAGATTGTTGAAAAAGTTGAAGAGGGCTGCTGTGGTCGAGTATAAATCCCATACAAAATGATTGCGTAATATGTCGAAATTTTAAGACCAGTTTTATTAACAAAGTATAAGCTTAATTACATCAACGTGGAGCCATCAAAACAAAACACACGCATTTAAAACTGCAATTGTCAAAACTATCATTTGATCCTTTCCATGGCTTTCATTTGGGGAGGATTAGGATAAAAATCTACATAAACTTTAGTAATGAAATAAATACATTTAATAGGACTGTAGTTTTGTATGACAAATGTTTTTTTGGTGGGGGGGTTCATTCCACCACCTGGGTTCCCGGACAGAAAAGACTCTGTATTGGTGTACAGTATAGTAATGGACTCTGGTCCACTCTGGTGTATCAGGTTCTCAACAGGATTGAGAGCTGTGCTTTGACTAGGTCATTCCACGTTTCGTTTTTTTTTTTTTTATTGCTGTAACAGGATGTCTAGGGTCATTGCCCTGCTGGAAGCTGAACCACATCCCAGGTTCAAATCAGATTCAAACATTTTTTCTTCAAAGTAAATTATGAATGTAACTGATGAAGAAGCCGAGGGGCGACGGTGCAGAGGGAGGAACCGCCTGAGATGTCAACACGAAGAAACCTCAAGAGGAACCAGAGTCCTTTTCAGTTTTCTGTTCCCTGCCAATGAAAGGATCCCAATACCCCCCCCCCCCCCCCCCCCCCACCCCACGCCACTCCTCCGGTCTGATGCTGCTCTCAGGATGATGGGAAGTGCTGGATTGGTGAGACATACATATTCTCCATGATGGCCATAAATTACATTTTTATTCATCTGACCATAAAACCTTCATCCATCTGCTGGAGGAGTCACCACATTTACGCTGTTTAGTAACCTCCAAATGTGTTTTATTTAAAAAAAAAAAAAAAGAAGAAGAAGAAGAAGAAGATGTTTTTTTTTTTCCTGGCCACTGTTCCATAAAGCCCTGCTCTTGTTGCAAACAGGTGTATACTTACAGTACAGTATGCAGCCTCCAGATTGATGTTTGTTTACATATACATGTTAATTACAGGTTATAATGCAGCAAAACAAAACAGGACAAACACCCTTTGATTCACTCCTTTTCCAAATTGCTATTTCAGTGTCCATGTAAAAGTTCGATTCCCACCTCAGAGTCTGTGTGCGTGGACTTTGCGTTTTCTCCCCGTGCTTGGTGGGTTTCCTCTGGGTATTCCAGTTTCCTCCCACAGGGTTGATTGGTGTTCCCAAATTGCCCGTAGTGTTTGTGTGTGCCCTGCCCAGGGTGTACCACGTCTCGTGCTCTAAGTCTCCTGGGATTGGATCCAGGCCCCTCCGTGACCCTGTGCACAGGATAAAGTGCTACAGCTGAGTGAGTGAGTGAGTGAGTGAGTGAGGTGCTCTTTAAGACAGTGTTACGAATATTAGCAGCTAATAATGACTGTATTCATTTCATCTATGTAATTAATGGTCTAGTTATTGCGACAGGTTTCTGGTTAACGTTCTATTCGTGCTGATTTGGGTGAGGAACCCTTCACCTGGCCGTCTCCTCCCTCAGCGATCCGCTCGTGTATGTTTATCCTGACCGCAGAATTGCGAGTCATTCCGCATCAGCACCTTCACTTTTGTTCATTTAAAGCCACATTTTTCTCCGTGTCAGGTTTATCGACGTGGATGGATGTGGATCGATGTCGAGAGAGCGCAGTTTGATGATGAGAAAGATTATCCCATAAAATAAGGCTTTGGCAACTGAATACTGTGTAATTCATCCAGCGATAGTGATATTATACAATATATATATATATATATATATCTCGTGTGTGTGTGTGTGTGTGTGTGTGCTTGTTTTTTTTTTTTGCTTTGATGTTTATTATGCCGAGTCGTTTGCCAGATGCTTTTATCTAAAGCGAGGCCCGGTCCATTCTGAGTACAGAGCCGTTAAAGCTGACGGGTTACACCGCTCCGCTCCGCTTCCAGTTTTACTCCGTTTTGATCCTGGAACGGTTCTTCCACCGGGTTTTGTGTTGGTCTTTATGTTTTGTTAACATTAGCACAAATCTAGCAAGAAAGTCATTCTCATCACCCAAGTTTAAATAATGACAGACATGGAGAGCACATGGACTCTTAACCTGGAATGACGTCACGTCTTAGCCTTTGTGTTTGTGCCTCAAAGTGGGAAAAACACCGATGGATCCATGTTTGTTTTCTTTATTATTATTTTATTTTTTTGCCAGCAACAAGCCAGCCATCTAACTGAAGTTTATTCACCTCGGTAATAATGTTCGATAAGAGACGGTAGAGTTTGACGTATCCTACAGCACACGAGGACAGAGAGAGAGAGAGAGAGAGAGAGAGAGAGAGATGAAAGAAGGCATTCTGCTAAATATAAAAAGAGGAAAAGAGAAGATGGTACATAAAGGATTTGCAGAGAGCATGAAAGCCATGGAGAAAGATACACGAGAGGAGAAAAATTTAAATGAGAGACAGAGATAAAAAAGAAAGATGTTTATCATAAAGCAAAATGTAGAGAGAGAGAGAGAGAGAGAGAGTTCATTTGTAACATGAGATGAATTTTATGAAAGGCAGAGAGAATGGAAACAAAAAACAAAAGAGAGAAGAGAGACAGAAAGTGGTGAAGGAGTGAAAGACCAAGAGAGAGTGAAGAAAACTAGGGATGGAGGAACATAAAGAGAATTATATGAAAGAGAAAGAAAGAAAAGAAAAGAGAGACAGACAAGCGTAGAGAGAGAGAGAGAGACAGAGAGAGACAGAGAGAGAGAGAGAGACAGAGAGAGACAGATACCTGATATATGACTTGAGAGACAAAGTGGAAGAAAAAATGAAAAAGAAAAAAACACAGAGGAAGGCAGAGTCGGGATGAAAGACAGGAACAGGAGGAAAGAGAGACAGGGAGTGAAAGACAGGGGGGAGGGAGAAGCAGGAACAGAGAAAGACAGGGAGAGACAGGGCAAAAATGCAGGAGAAGAGAGACAGGTGGAGAGAAGGACAGGAAGTGAAAGTCATGAGCAGAGAAGGACAGGAGAGAGAGAGAGACAGAGAGACAGAGAGAGAGAGACAGAGAGAGAGAGAGACAGAGAGAGACAGAGAGAGAGACAGAGAGAGAGAGACAGAGAGAGAGAGAGACAGAGACAAAGAGAGAGAGAGAGAGACAGAGAGAGACAGAGAGAGAGAGAGAGAGAGACAGAGAGAGAGAGAGACAGAGAGAGACAGAGAGAGAGACAGAGAGAGAGAGACAGAGAGAGAGAGAGACAGAGACAGAGAGAGAGAGAGAGACAGAGAGAGACAGAGAGAGAGAGACAGAGAGAGAGAGACAGAGAGAGAGAGACAGAGAGAGAGAGAGAGAGACAGAGAGAGACAGAGAGAGAGACAGAGAGAGAGACAGAGAGAGAGACAGAGAGAGACAGAGAGAGAGAGAGAGAGAGAGAGACAGAGAGAGAGAGAGAGAGAGAGACAGAGACAGAGAGAGACAGAGAGAGAGAGACAGAGAGAGAGAGAGACAGAGAGAGAGAGACAGAGAGAGACAGAGAGAGAGAGACAGAGAGAGAGACAGAGAGAGAGACAGAGAGAGAGACAGAGAGAGAGAGAGAGAGACAGAGAGAGAGACAGTTTGGGAGGACAACATGGAATAAGAGACAGTGTGAGACGGGTGAGGCTTTAAAGCCTAGTCTTAAATGTTCTCTTTGAATGATTTCTTTCTTTGAACACACACACACACACACACACACACACACACACACACACACACACAATCTTCATGTCATGGCTCTTTGCTTTTACTCTATAAAAAAAGATTGGATTATGAAACGGCCTGAACGTTGTCTTTATGAAGATCATCTTTCATTCCTTTCAACTTTCCTCCAAACACACGCCAATCAGATTTGCGGCTCTTTCGGACTCTCGCTAATGCCATCCTGATATTCTGCTCTTATTGGATTGGGGTTGGGGGGGGGGGAGTAAATCTCCAGAGTGCTCAGATGGACAAGCTGATGCCTCTTAGTCCTTTTACAAAACAATTATCTGTTCATCAGGGAGAATCGTGACTCAGCTAACGGGCTAACAACACAAACTGCTCTCTCCTCTTTTTACTCGGCCTCGCCTGACAGCAGCGAGATTAAAACAGCATCTTGACTCGAACACCCGTCGTTCATCTCACTCATTAGGTAACACCTTTCACCTGGTTAATCTCAGAACACGCTTAGCAATGGATCTTGTAGTGTCCATGAATGGGGCAGCCAATAGGGACACGGGAGAAACGAGGCAGGACTTGAGGACAGATATTGACCGTATATCGTACGGTTCTGAGGACAGACATTGAGCAGTCTGTAAGTCTGGGTGTACAGCAGGTCATGAGCAGGAATGTGTGTTTTCTAATGAAGGCCTTGATCAGGACAGAAGGTGTTTAGAAGCAGGTCTTGAGCAGAGATTCTGAGGTTTGGGACGAAGTCTTGTACAGGGCTGGAGGGGTCTATGGCAGGTTTTTGAACAAGGCTGGAATGGCTTTTCACCCCCAGTCCTGGAGGACCACCTGATTTAACTAATCAGCTAATTAAAAGCCTATCCTTAATTAAAGTGGGCGTGATGGATCAGGGAAAACGCCAAAGTGTTCAGGGCAGGTGGTCGTCCAGGACCTGCGGTGAGAAGCTCTGATCTAGGGGCAGTATTGTACCAAAGCTGGAGGGGTGTAGGGGCAGGTTGTGCAAATGGCACTGGTGGATGAACAGTAGAGTTGAGAGAGTCTGCAGCTTACCAGTCACAATTTGTGAGGCCACAATCTCACAGGGTTGGTAGAGGGATGGGCCACGCTGGCCGACGTCTGAGGCACGACAGGAATTCTGCGTAGTCCATGAAAATGACTCTCAAGATTTTGGGTGTGGATCATATTCATTACTTTTTAGTACTGGTGAGAAAACGCACATTGAGACACTGACCACACCTCAGCGCAGCAGCAGAAATAAGACTTCATACTTTCCATGAAATCGTAATTTCATCACAGTTATTTTCAGCTAAGATTAAAAGGCAGCAACGTTCCTTTATCTCAATGAGCCTCTTATCTAAACTGCACGACAGCGGTGTGATTCGATTTCTGTGAGCGTTGCTTATGTGCATGTCAGTGAGATACGAGCCATTAAGATGAACGATTCCCTTACGAATATATTAACTAGACCATTTGTACATATTACATCATAAAGACTCAAAGATTCATAAATAAATAAATAAATAGAGAAGATCTCTGTGATTGTAAATGTATGGTTGCTGTTTATTATTATATATATTGTTTTATTTGCAGCTTCTTAGGACCTTTCTCATCCTTGTCGTGTTGCTCAAGGTTTAAATAAAATTCCTAGCAGCAATGTGTGCATCACCGTGAAAGATGACGAAGCAAGCTCGGGCTAATTTAATAGCCATGTTGACAAGTGCACGCACACGGAGTCCTCACGTGCCTGTGATTGAAATTCGTGCCTGCAGAATTAAATCAGATCGTGCATGCTCGAGTGGCTTCATGTTTTAGAGACAACAGGCGGATTTTCCTGGACGGTAACAGGGTGAGGACAGACTGATTCGATTACAGACGATGTTTGATTGATGGATGGTCTGTTCAGCCCGACGAAATGACTTTTTTCCTTTGGGCGAAGATGAACGAGGAGTCCAGATCCTTCTGTTTAACATAATACAGCTTGTGTCTCCGGGAAATGTCTGAGACAACTACATTAAAAAAAAACAAATTCAGAGTTTTACCCGGGTCGATCTGAACCGATTTGTGGAATTTAAATAGATCAGACCAAATCTGCTTGTATAAATCTTGCATAAAGCTGCCAAAAGGGGGCACTGTCACAGATTTGTGCATGTTTAACAAGATGGTTTACTGCTGCCCCACAATTACAGTTTATATATTCATATAAGAATAACATACATCATCATTTTTAGCCATTTTTAGCCATCTGTTACGTTGTAATTACAATCGTAATGCATTTGTTACCACCTTTATCCAGCAGGTAGTGACCGATGTCAGCAGTAGTTCAGTGGTTAAGGCAATAGCCTACAGCCTGGAAGGTCCCAGGTTCAAATCCTGTGACCACCAAGTCGTCCCTGTTGGGCCTTGGAGCGAAGCTCTTAACCCTCAAATGTGTAATGAGATGAGTAAGTGACTCCGGATAAGGCCTGCCAAAATATAACCATTAGCACCTAACTGTAACCTGTGGATCCACATTATTAGCAGAATGCAGATCAGTAGAGCAAAGAAACTGGAGCAACACATGCCAAGGTAGTGGAACATAGACGTGTTATAATATATGCCTTCTACGTTCTACTCATATTCAATTACAAATGATATAATTGCAGACTGAGGACTAGCGTTAGCATTGTTCCCCAACCATTAGGCAGGGGTTCGGTACCAGGCCATGGATAATTTGGTACACAGAAAGGATTAAAAATACATTTTCTAAATTGAATTTCCATTTTATTGACTATCTGAATCTTTTTTTTTTTTTTCAGAATGATCAGATCATCTCCCATTCGCTTCCATCTGTATCTCTTTCCAACACTAAAACGAGTAAAAGTAAAATACCCAATGGTGAGACATCAGAGGAGACTCTGAGACGGCCAACACAAAGAAAGATGCATTCTAAACAAAACGCCAAGAATCCGACCCGAGCTCATTGCAGGAGTTGATTCGCATGCTCCAAGCCCACATTGTATGATATTCGCGCCCTTAAAAGCGTGTTTGAGACGACTTCAACTCTGCCGACATTCTGGATTAAAATCAAAGCGGAATATCCAGAGATCGCCAGAAAGCACTGAAAATCCTGCTTCCATTTCCAACAACCTGTCCTTATAAGATGGGCTTGTCTGCTGTGACAGGAACAGAAATGAAATTACAGAGCAGACTGGACATAAGGAATACACTTCAAGTGTGATTGCCTCTCATCACTCCTAGGTGGGACGTCTCGTCACAGGGAAACAAGCTCAGTACTCTCTTTGATTGTGTATTATTGCAACGATACTGAAGACTGCAACTCACTCCTGGCAGGTCTGCCTCTGTCCACCATTCGTGCTCTGCAGCTGATCCAGAATGCAGCTGCACGTCTCGTTGTCAACCTTCCCAAGCTCTCCCACACTACCCCACTTCTCCGCTCCCTGCACTGGCTTCCTGTAGCTGTCCACATCAAATTCAAAACCCCAAAATTTGGGCACCACTGATCTCTCAGCTCTAATCACGCCATGCGCCGCACCATGTACCATCTGATCCTCCAGCACTGTTCGGCTGGTCCCACCATCTCTCAGGGATCGAGGAAGATGTGCACCTAGACTCTTTTTTTGTTCTATCACCTAAGTGGTGAAGTTGACTTCCTCTAGATTTCCGCACAGCTGAGTTTTTCTTAGAAAGACTGTTGAAAATGATAGACATCCTGAAGCTTACCAACTTGAAGTGTATTCCTTATGTCCAGTCTGCTCTGTAATTTCATTTCTGTTCCTGTCACAGCAGACAAGCCCATCTTATGAGGACAGGTTGTTGGAAATGGAAGCAGGATTTTCAGTGCTTTCTGGCGATCTCTGGATATTCCGCTTTGATTTTAATCCAGAATGTCGGCAGAGTTGAAGTCGTCTCAAACACGCTTTTAAGGGCGCGAATATCATACGATGTGGGCTTGGAGCATGCGAATCAACTCTTGCAATGAGCTCGGGTCGGATTCTTGGCGTTTTGTTTAGAATGCATCTTTCTTTGTGTTGGCCGTCTCAGAGTTTCCTCTGATGTCTCACCATTGGGTATTTTACTTTTACTCGTTTTAGTGTTGGAAAGAGATACAGATGGAAGCGAATGGGAGATGATCTGAAAAAGAGATCATTCTGATCATTCTGAAAAAATAAAAGATTCAGATAGTCAATAAAATGGAAATTCAATTCATTCTTTCTGTGTACCAAATTATCCTGATGGTTGGGGAACAATGCTAGAACTCTAGTCCTCAGTCTACAACTATATAATTTTTTAATTGAATATCAGTAGAACGTAGAACTCAGATGGCATATATTATATCACGCTTATGTTCCACTACCTTGGCATGTGTTGCTCCAGTTTTTGTACCTCTTCAAATGTACTTTGGGGGTACAGGAATAGCTCAGTGGCAAAGGCGTAGGTCTACTCATCGGAAGGTTACAGATTCAAACACCAATGCAAACTTTGAGCAAGGTCCTTAAACCTTAACTGCTCAGATGTATAAGGAGATAGATGTAAGTCGTGATGCCGTAAACATGGACTCGACTCTTGACTCAGAGGTCACCAGAAAGTTTCCACAAGCCATTCTTGCTCATTCCGAGTCCACACACCTATCTCAAATTCACCTCCAGAGACATAAATAAAACCTTGTCGCTGGGCATCTGGGGAAACCATAACGTGCTGTTGAGACTCTGAAAGCTGCAATCAGCGGCGTGCGGCGCAATGCCATGAGACAAATTGGTTTGTATTGTCGGTTGCTTCTCGCTCTGAGTTCTGCACTGAATTTTAATCAGAACTCGAGTCAAACACGAGCAAACTCTCGCCAAGGTGCAACAACTCTGAACTTCTGTTTACTGACTCGAGCTCGCTGAAGAGCCCACACAAGACACGCTGATGAGAAGGAGGAGGAGGAGAAGGAGGAGGAGGACAAGGATCCCACGGCCTGACGACAGATGGTGTTTTTTTTTTTTTTTTACAGTATGACTTCTGGCTCGCTGGGTTTGATGACCTCGAACACTTCTACTGCTGTTGCTGCTGCTATTGCTGCTGCTGCTGTCGACTATTTTTGGGCTTAAGCTAAAAAACATACGGCAAGCTCCAAAGTTTCCGAAAGTGCTACTTCTCCTTCTTTAGTGTCAACACAGACATGTTTGTAAAAGCACAGCTCTAGATGCTGTAGCATCTAGTCTTTGCTAGTAATATTTAAGAAATAACATTTATTAGCGCAAGTATGACCATTACAATTTAAAACGAAATATTCTAGAACATTGAAAGGGATCAAAGGGATGCCAAGGTAAAGCCAGCGTACACAACTAAGAGATATGCTAATAAAAACTTATTACAAACATTTTATTATGCATGACTTGCTAAGCCATGTCACATGTAGCATTTGTAAGACGTGCCATGCCATACATTAGCATGCAAATTTAGGTGACACGATAATACAAGACATGATAGAAAGCACTGCAGTAGAAGAGGTGTGTTTAAAAGCATGCTACATATCTTTAGATGTTCAGGACCTGCTTACAGGCCAGCATTGCAAGACATGCTAATAACAGACTTGCCTACCATGCAAAATATGCTAACACTACAATATGAAACTAGTAGACTTGCTAAATGCTAAAAGCACTAGAGTGTGCAAACAACCCATGATGCCAGGCTAATACCAGAACTTATGGAGTAGCTTAAATTCTATCGTTCAAGGTAAGCTAAATATGCTAGACCAGATGTTTACATTGTTTACATAAAAGCTGCTAATTATGGGAAACCAGTTAAGTCGTGCTAACGTGGTAGAAATGCTCGAAAAAACACTGGAATCGCTGGGAAACGTGATAAGGCTTGCACACTTTATAAAGCGTAGGAATTTAGCGTAAAGAAAACTTTAGGAATACTCTTAGCATGGAAATGCAGTGCACATGAAAGGTTAACGGTCTAGCTTGTAACATCAAGAGGCAAGCTAGGATTCTTGCTAAATACAGGAGATCTGGTTCCAGATCACTTGGTTTCTTGCTAGGATTCAAAACTAGGCGACGTGCTGAGACCAAACCTGTTAGGAAACATGCTGAATGAACAGGGACAGAACGGCATGAGAAAGATGTTATCTTAAGACAAGCAAACATCCAGCACTTGTCACGTTAAGACATGCTAGGAAACATGCTAATTTGTAAGACTTGATGGCAAAGCTGCTGTAATAATATTTGGGACAGTTATTTTTATAAACTAGGGCAGAAATGGAGCTCAGATGATCGACCGTGTGTGTGTGTGTGTGTGTGTGTGTGTGTGTGTGAGAGAGAGAACAGTACTGAGGCCTGTGTGTTATGCTAAGCAGCAGGTCGTACAGTACTTGTTATTTTTGCTTGCAGGGAGAGGAGCTCTGTCAGGCTGAACACTGGCTCCATAAATCAAAGCTCATGCGTAACTGAATCACGCTCCTCACCTCTCACACCACGACCTCATCTTCTCTTTTCCCCTCTTGTGTTAATTTAAGGCTTTATGTTCCGCAAGAGATGCACGGTGACATGAATCAAGAAAAAGATCAAGCATAGCATTCCAGAATATTCCACGTCTTAGCATGAAAAAGGCTTTTTTATGAAGGTTTTTTTTTTTTTTCATCACTGTTCTCAGACAGAAGCTCCACCCAGTGAATGTGGAAACATCCTTCTGAATGTGGACAGATAATATCGCCCTGTACATATCAGAATTCATCCTCCTACTTTTGTCAGCAGTCACATCATCATTAAATGCAAGAGAATTTGTTCTGCTGACAGCCTTACACGCCCACGTTGTACAATAAGGTGGAATGCTTCACATTATCAGCAGTTCCCTGTCTTCTCCATACACTTCTGCTACAAGTTGACCTCATCTGTCTGTGGGATGTTGTTCCATAACTGCCGATTTCTCACTTTCACAATTTTCGCTACAAATTGCTATAAATCCACGCATCATAGTCATACTGCGACGCCGGCCTACTGGGATTTTTCAGGGTTATTCCCAGCGATTCTCAGCTTGCTGGCATGGGGGAGGAACTTTCTGAACATGCTGAAAGACTTTGCGATGGAGCTGTGGCTTTATATGACTTGTAGGTGTGCCAGATGTTCACTGCATGTTTCCGTAAGCCTACTCGTGGCCTTCCGTTTGCAGACGTAGCTATCATAACCATTCAAGCGTCATGGCAGGCTACAGTATGATGTGCCGTATCAGGTAATGGGACGAGTATGTAGAGCATAACGGCCTTCATAAAGGCGCCTCAGCAACAGACACTAGGGAGCGCAGGAAATAGTGCCATGGAAGGACAGGATTGCTCGGTTTTGCATGACTTTCAGTACAGCCCTTCTGTTCAAGTCGACTTAAATTATCCACACTCCAGTTATATTAAAACTTCTGTTGGCTGCACTGTCTTATCAGCACTGTCCGCTCAAGGCTCCTGTCTCCCCAGTCACCGCTGTTTCGGTATAAACGTGTTCACTTATACCTACGTGTGAGCAAAAATTGATGCTTTGCAGGAAAGAAGAGCAGCGTGCAGTGATGCATTTTTTGTGGTCTGAGGATGTACCTACAGTAGTGCCACTATTAATCGACTACCTTGTGTGCAGAAAGTGTTTTGTCGCAAGACGTGTGCGTGAATGGATAGAGGAGTTCACACTTCATATTCCCACTTCTGCCCACAGTGTCGACTTTATTTTGAGGCATTAAAGCATCCATCATATAGTCTCGAACTCACTCCATCGGACTTTCACCTGTCTGGTCCTCTGACAGCAGCCATACGAGAATAAAAATTCACTTCTGGATAACTAAGTACCAGTCAAACACTGTTGGGAAGTTTGTTTGTTTGTTTGTTTTGGGGGGGCGAGGGGTTGGTTAACCCAAATATTGAAGAAACAGATACATCCTAAGTTATTGTTTAAAGTATAAACAGTCTGGATGAATATCTTCCTCAATCTCGAGAGATGGTGGGACCAGACGAGGATCAGGGGGAACATAAAGCGATGTGAGTTGTGATTAGAGCTAAGAGGTAAGTGGTGCTGGGACATTTTTAGCTTTGTAGGCAAGCCTCAGGGTTTTGAATTTGATGTGGGCAGCTACAAGAAACTAGCGCAGGGATTGGAGCAGTGGGATGGTGTGGGAGAACTTGAGAAGGTTGAAAAGGAGCCGTGCAGCTGCATTCTGGATCAGGTGTAGAGGATGAAAAGTGGACAGGAGTGAGTTGCAGTAGTTCAGTCTTAAAATAACAATGAATAACTGGACAATGACTGAACAATCCTTGTGTAGAAAGAAACGGGCAAATTCTTCTGATGTTGTGAAGAAGAAGAAGAAGAAGTCAACAAAAGCGAGTAAGGTTAGCAATGTGCGGAGGAAATGACAGTTGATTATCCAGAGTTACCCCAAGATCCTGGGCAGTGGCTGAAGGAGTGATCTGATTGTTGTCCATCGAGATCACAAGGTCTTGACAGCAGATAAATCACCTGGGACAGCGCTTCAGTTTTACTAAGATTTACTAAGAGTTTCAGCTGATGAGCTGCCATGCAGGATGAGATGTCTGTCAGACACGCTGAGATCCGGGTGGAAACCTGAGTGTCTGAGGGAGGAAAGAAAAGAATGAGTTGCATGTCATTTTAATAACAATGGTATGAAAAGCCATGGGGTGATACGACCCTGCCAAGAGAGGCAGGTTCTCCTACACAGGGAGAACAGAAGAGAACCAAGTACCGAGCCTTGTGGAACACCAGTAGAGAGTCTGCATGAGGCAGATGTGGATCCCCTCCATGTCACCTCATACGACCTCTCTTCTAGGTTCTCTTCCACAAATTCCAAGGCTTGTAAGCATAGACAAGAGAATCTTGTGGTTCACCATGTCAGACGCAGCCAAGAGGTCCAGGAAGATGATGACTGTTGTTGTTATTGTTCAGTTGGTTTGGGAATCTGTTGAAGTATTGATTTCTTACTTGCTTATGTAATTTTAGTTCAATATTACTTATTTTCAAAGCAATGTACATGAAGGACTATGTGAATATTTTTGCCTAAGGTTTGGTTACATTGAATATATAAATCAACAATATATATATATATTAAACGATTCAGGTTACTGTACGTTTATGTAGCAAGTTTAGATGATTCTCTTGCAAATAAAACTGTATGAGGAAATAATTTTAAAGGTCAGGGTTGAATTGGAAAAACTGTGTGTGTGTGTGTGTGTGTGTGTGTGGGAAGCAGTTAATCAGAACACACACAGCTGAGTCAGGAACTGGAGCTGGAAGAAAATCTCGTGTGGCTAAATGGAATTGAATTTCATGTTTCCACTTGAGATCCTTGGAAGATTTTTTTTCTGTATTAAACACTTTGTGGTTTAATATGCTCGTGCTAATTTGAACCCTGCATTTAGTGGCAATTACACACTGTAAGTGTCGCTGGTGAGAAAATAATAACGTCTAACACAGACTTAATGGGCTTTGAAGCAAAATTCACTTTTTAGTCATGTTTAGATGCATCTCCAGTGTGCGAGTTTGAGCAACACCAACAAAAAAAAAGGAAGAAGAAAAAATGAGTGTGTTTTTTTTTCCAAGTGCTTCTTGGCCAGGGTTTCATTAAGCTGAGAAGTTTTTCCTTCCTGTTGTGACCTCATACAGTAAGAGCCACTCCCCCGGCCTGTTGCTCAGCTCTGCGGTTCTCTGGTGGCGTTCGGCTCAGCAGTGGCTCAATTACAAAGGTTTAAAGGCGGGGGTGAAATAAAGGGTCGAGGTTTAAATGAATGCATTATCTTAAGGATATTTCAGCAGGCGCATTAACGCCCACACACACACACATATACAACGGGGACGCTCTGAGACCTGTGTGACCTTCTTTAAGCAATAGTAAAACAAATGACCTTTAAATGGTTCATGTAAATGACTCACCATGAACTCGTCCAGTTGCAGTTAAGATAAATAAAGCTTTATTTTCTCCCTCCACGTTGTCTTTCTACAGATATGAGGTTGCGCTAGATTGAATTTTATTTAATATCGTATTGTTTATTGCAAGGTCTTACAATAATGTGGCACAGCGGTTTAGTGTCGAGTGGACTCACATCTGCAGGGTTTTGGTTTCAATTCCCACCAGGGAGTGTGCATGTTCCCTTATGCTTGGTGGGTTTCCTCTGGGTATTCCAGTTTTCTCCCACAGCCTAAAGACATGCAGCGTACTGACTGGTGTTAATAAGTCGCCCGTAGTGTGCGTGATTGGCTGTGTGAGTGGGCGTGTCCCGTAGACGGTGTGTGGAAGTGATAGGTCTTTGTGCCCGTCCTCCGCTTAGTGATTTCAGCTCGGATGGAGTGATTATGATATTAATGGACCAGTTCTTACTGCTTCCCTCACTACTAATCAAATTCTTTTATTGTTATTTTTCTTTTTAATTTCAGATTAGCATCAGAGGATTTTAAACAATGCACCTGTTAAATTAGAGCTGTGTGTGTGTTCACGCCACATTTTAATCCGAGGCCGTGTTTGAGTATTTCAGGCTCGGGAGACAAAGCACTCTTCTTCTGAATCCTGCTCGAGGATTAATTATCGAGAGACAGCAGGAAAATTGGAAATGCTTATCTGCTGTATGAAATAATGCCGTGTAGCGGCGCAGCTGTACCGCGGCCCCTCGAGTTCGCGCGAGTCCCAAAGCGACTCTCAGAGTGGAGGGAGAAAAAAAAAAAGAAAGAAAAGGAAACGATTTGATGAAGTGTGGATGAGTCGGTAAAATAAATTCACGAAACAAAGAGATTTCTTCTTTTAAAAAGCCGAACAAAAGGAAAAGATAATTAACGCTAACTTGACTTTGAGGCTTCGCTGCTGGAGATTTAAAAATTAATCAAGAATCAAGAATTGCTTGAAAGAACCAACCGGAGAGCAGACAAAAGAGGCTCGATGGATTTAGAGCAGATCATCCTCCGGACTGCGTTCTGCTCCTCGTTTACAGACGTTCCAGGAGCTAGCAGCTAGTCAGCTAGCTATATGCTAATATGCTAGTTAGCTTAATGTAACTGTTGGATCCAAAATAAAAGGTTCATTCAATAGTACGTTTAGATGTACAGTTTAGCATGAGTCTTTAATTTAGACAGATACAATTTTATTACCTTTATTTGAAAATAATATCAATAAAATGTTAAATAAATGTGTCATTCTTATCAGTATTTTACATGTTTTCAAAACAACAAAGGAAAAATATAAAATTATCAATGTATTTGTTTACTTAATTATTTATCAGCCATTTTTATTTAATTGTTTAATGAAATATTTACCTAGCATCTGTTTATTTATTTATTTATTTATCCACTTATTCTTTGTTTCTATTAGGGGGATGGAAATTTGTTTAATAATTTTTTTACCTAGTATTCTTATTCATTTATTTATCATGATTTATTTATTTCACATTTTTATCTATCTATCTATCTACTACATTTATTTCTTTATTTGTTTTTATTTCTTTGTTTGTTTATTGGCATCCACATATTTCTGTTTTTGTTTATCTTACAATTGCCTGTTTATTATTATGTAATTTACCTTTTTCTTCCAAATGATTCCATCAGTAAATAAAAGACAATAACAGTTGTTTAAGCAACATTTACTGTGTATTTGATGTAAATCCACTTTTTAATATTCTGTATTATTTAATGTTCGTCTCTGTGTCTGTTCGTTTGTTTCGTTTGTTCTATTCCGGGAGGTCTCAGCACCATGACATCAGATTGGCATGATGCAGTGATGATGAGCTCCTAATCTTAAACATGATCCTGTTTCCATCCATTACAATACATTTGACTATTTAAACTACAAATTTTAGAGTCCGATCCAAAAATCTGATTTCCACAGCCCGCATCAGATGTGAAAACACAGTAGCTCGGTCCCCCTGGTATTAGATTAGATTTTTAGCCCTTTCTGGAGGCCAATTTGTCCAGACATTTCTGCTAGAATCGAGTCTCTGATGATCTCGGTCGTCTGTTAGCCGTCGCTAAATTGCGCCGCATCTGTTAGTCCACCTGCTAGCTAATCAGATGCATCGCTGTGGTAAAATTAATTGAATCCATCCCCATGCTGACAATTTATAATTTCCTATCATCGCCTCTGTCAGGGAGAAGGCCGTCGTCTTTTTCTCGTCCGTATTTGTTTGTGTTGTTGTCGTTGTCGCTGTGAGGATGCGTGGGTGCCGAAGGGATGCTGCGCCGACTGCGAGTGGGATGAAAGCGGATAGACAGTTTATCAGGAAGATGTCTCGGATGAATGCGGGCTAGGCGGCTAATTAAGAAGTTTAGGAGATGTGCTTTGGGGAAACAGAGCGAGCAGGACAATTAGCACTGCTATACGCCGGCATGGCACAGGAAACAGAGGAGTCAGAAACGCTCAGTTCCAAAAATGATTCCAGATACATGAGCGATTAGTCACAGAGTTAGAAGCATTAAGGTTACACAGGGTTCAGTTTAAAGGGTCTCAATTTCCATAACAATGTCTGACGGGAAAGAAAAAGAAAAAAAAAAAAAAAGCTCAAAGAAACTTTCTCTGATGCAGAAGCAGTATAATGGTGTGGACTCTGAATAGTGAAAGAGAAATTTTCCTCCGCTGCCTCTGCAATCACTCTCAGTCTCACAATGGTTTCGTCTTCACTCCATCACTCGTCTGTCACCGCTCTTTTACCCGCACATCATTTATATTCTCTTCACCGACACCGTCTCCATGAGCTCGGGATCTTACACACACATGCCGAAATCTAACGATTAAGGACTTTCTGGAATTTAATTTCCATGCTATCGGATTGACCTACCCTATACATCACTTTAAACATCCACGGTATTGCACTAGAGCCGTTCTTGTTGGGCTGCTTAAAGTAGGACTGAGTTTTCTCCTCCAGTTCATCCACCGCTCAGCTTTACACATGGAGGAAAGTGCCAGCCACCCTCTTTTGCATACATGAGTTACCTGAGGCGCATGATTGGCTAGGGTTGCTATGATTGCCAGAGGAGAACGAGTATGCCCCAACCACGCTAATATCACCGGCAGTGTTGGTCACTTTTAATATTGTTACAGCTATATTACAACATTAGGCTTCCTGCTGGGAAACTGGGCCGTGCAGTCTACTAGATAAGAGACAAATCATTATTAGATAGCAGAGTGTGTTAGGGGTTCTAAGTCTTCATTTGTTTGTGTGTGTGTGTGTGTGTGTGTGTGTTAAACAACACATGGTGGTAGGCACTGCGTTACTGATTGGAAGTTACTGCATTCGATCCTCAGCTCCACCAGTGCCAGTGTTGGGCCCTCGAGCGAGGCCCTTAACCCTGTCTGCTCCAGGAGCGCTCTATCATCACTAACCCTGAGCTTTGACCCCAGTTACACTGGGATATACCAAGAAAGAATTTCACTGTGCTGTCAGGTATGTTTGAGGAATAAAGGTTTAACATTTGCACCCAAGAAACACTCTCCCAACCAGCAGAGGGTGCTCTACACTGAGGTTTGCTTACTATCTGTTTCACTTGTACCTTGTTTTCTCTTTGTGTCTTACTCCATCTTTTGGGAATCACACTAAACATTTACATCATGAGCTTGATCATTATATTTCAAATCAGTGCTTTTGTAGAATGAGGATGGGTTCCCTGTTGAGTCCGGTTCCTCTCAAGGTTTCTTCCTACTGCCATCTCAGGGAGTTTTTCCTGGCCACTGTTGCCGTCGTCCTCGGCTCGCTCATCAGGGACAATCTGATCATTCTGCTCAGCTTTCTAATAAGCTTCTGTTTTTATAGAAACCGGTAATTCACAAAGACGTGATTGCAAAGCATACACATTTTGAATAGGAGGTGTTTATTTAACAGTCCATGTTTCAGGCAGCAGTAAAGCTGTAACATCTTCAGGATAGACGAGTTGATGCTGTGCGGTTTCTCAGTAACAAAAGCTGCATATTTTTTTTGGTCTTATTTGTCTTCTTAAGAGTCGGTCTATATCTGCTCAGAGGCTTAGCTGAGATGCAGTTCTCTCCTTGTCGTTTCTTTCCATCCCCAATTTTGACCTTTTCCGGACTCTTTGGATCAAACAGGATTTACTTTTGATTATCCTGTCTGCCTGTGATATGAGAGGAATTCTTAACACGGTATTTCAGTTGCCGATGAAATACATGGTCATGTAACTGAAGGTAATGTGTTCCTGCTGTCAGTCTTTTGGCTTCTTACACTTCAATCGGACCACGTTCCTGATCCTCTGGTATCCAGTGTTGGGGGACGTTACTTTTTAAAGTAACTAATTACGTTACAAAATGACTGTCATTAAAAAGTAATCCGTCACATTACAGCGTCACTTTCTGATAAAAGTAACTAGTTCGAGTACTTCTCCATTGCAGAAAATGAAAGCTCCTTTGTGCTTCCTCATGCATGTTGTTTTAGTCAAGACCTTTATAATTATTCTACCGTCATCACTCAACGACGTTTGGCCCAGAATCTGTTCACTACTACAGTAACACCCCGATCTCACCATCATGATTCACCGCGAGTTTCTGCACTGTGATCAGGTTTCCATCTTTCTGCGCGTCGATCCTCACATAGTCAAACCGCATAGGTGAGATAGGGGTATAACAGCAGGTATAACAGAGGGGGGGCGGCGTATCGGGGGCGGGGCTTGTAGGACGACTTTCTCACACACACTAATGGATTGGGAGTGACTGCTGTCTGGCTCACGGATTACATAAATTGTCTGAATAACGGATTACATTTTTGAAAAAGTAACTAAGTAACTGAGTACAGTGGAACCTTGGATTACGAGCATAATTTGTTCCGGAAGTGGGCTCGTATTCCAAAACACTCGTAAACCAAATCATCATTTCCCATAAGAAATAATGAAAACTCAAATTATTCGTTCCACAGCCCCAAAAACGAAAAACATAAAAATAATTAATACAATCTATAAAATGAAAATAAAACAAATTACTCTGCACCTTTAAAATTAAACCAAAAAAAAAAAAAACAAATTAATCTTACCTTTAAAAAAAGTACAAATAAATCCAAAAAAAAAAAAGGTGAGAGAGTGCCTCTCGGTGTCAAAATAAGAGTTGCATGTGTGAAGCATGATACTCGGCGCTCGTAAACTAATACTTGCTCGGTTTCCGAATAAAAAAATTGTTCCGAATTAGAAATCTTTGCTTGGTTTGCGGAACACTCGTAAACCACGTTACTCGCAATCCAAGGTTCCACTGTACTTGAATGGCGGAGCGAATGCGTTAGATTACTCGTTACATCAAAAAAGTAATCTGAGTTCTCTAACGTGTTACTTTGTTATTTTGTAACGCATTACACCCAACACTGCTGATATCTCAGAACACAAGTTCATTATTTGACCATTTTTTGCTGTTTGGAATGATCAGGACACAACAGTATGAAATGTGGGTGCACAGACTTTTGCATTTGAAGGTGTAGGAGCCTTAATGCCTCAGCTTTATTCAATATGTATAATACAATGTGGCTATGAATGTTTATATTCACATAATGTAGATGGATTTCTCATCCGAAATATTAACAAATTAGTCATTTAAACTGCTCAGGTGAAGTTGAATCATTTTTCACACTTGACCCAGATACTAGAGTACGACTGATGATCTTTCTAGCCGTCCTCACAATTGTCTTGAGAGCATAGAGATCATACATAGAGAGAGACAGCACAGGTCCTAAACCAGGCAGTGATGCGGTGTCTCAGGATGTGCTTGAGTGTCGCTCTATAGAATGTGCTGAGGACAGGAGCTGGGGGACGGGCTTTTCTCAATCCTTCACAGAAAGGAAAGACGCTACTGGGATTTCTTGGCTGTTGAGCAGGTGTTTAGAAAGCAGGTGACGTTCTCTGCCAGATAAACCCCAAGGAATTTCGCAGTGACTATCTCCATGGAGGAGGTGTTGACGTTCGGTGGGGAGTGGCCCGTCTGTGTTCTCCTCAAGTTAACAAACATCTCGTCAGTTTTGTCCATGTTCAGTGATATGTTGTTCTGCACCAGGCTGATAGCTGCTGCACCTCCTCTCTGTATACTGACTCATTGATGATGAGCCATCAGTCATGAGCCATCAGAATTAACAGCAGTGAACTGAGCACACACCCCTGTGGGACCCCAGTGCTGACTGTGGCAGTGCTGGAGATGCTGTTCCTGATCTCTTAGTCTAGGATCCAGTCTCTCCTGGGCGCTGGCATAAGGTGACACCGTGGACTGGAGGCACAGTCGCTTCAGCGAGTCAAGGTTGGGTAGTCTCTCCAGGAGCTCATGAAAATGCTTGCGTTTCTTCCTCTTGAAATGTTATTGGTGTCATAAAAATGAAAAAAAAAAAGAAGAAGAAGCCCTAACCCTTAACCCTAATCCTAACACTAGCCCACTTTGGATCCAGATTGGCTGGGGCATGCTGTTGCCTCGGCACGTTTGATGGTCTTGACTACAACTCTGCATTTCTTTCAGGATAGATTTTTATCAGTGAAGTCTTGAATGGGACCTGCATTTTCCGTGATGTTCTTGCATCGAGAACTCGAAGCGCTCGGATCTTGTGCTGATGCAGAAATGTTCTACTTTCCTCTGCTGAATTTCACATCTTTCTCCATCATTCATATTGCCTACTTTTTAACATGAGCAGACATATCATGTGAGATGAGTGAAGCCTTTAAGCTCACCCTGCTTGTCCAGTATGTCCATGAGGTTCTCCATCTCCTTCACTAACCAGCTCTGTGAAACACTTGAAGGTACTTGAAGGGAAGCACTTTGTCACGATGTTACTCGGTTTAGGCTTTTTCTTCCTTTTAAGCGGGCCAGGGTTCAGATCTCTGGAGCGTCCACACGCCACCAAACATACTGACCTCCTGAAAAACCCAGCAGGATTGAAGGCGGCCTAAATGAATTTGACCTCTTGAGAACATCATATCCTTCCATGACATTCTTGAAAGTTCCTGTGG
>QNUK01000827.1:30000-32500 GCA_013621035.1 Clarias magur | reverse complement strand
TCTCTCTCTCTCTCTCTCTCTCTCTCTGTCTCTCTCTCTCTCTGTCTCTCTCTCTCTCTCTGTCTCTCTCTCCCTCTCTCTCTGTCTCTCTGTCTCTCTCTGTCTCTCTCTCTCTCTCTGTCTCTCCTCTCTCTCTCCTTCTCTCTCTGTCTCTCTCTCTCTGTCTCTCTCTCTCTGTCTCTTTCTCTNCTAACTGAGATGTAAAGCAACCAATCACCTCACCGTCAACAAACCTGAGTGAACAATGAGAGTGGGGAGGACAGCATCTAAACATACCAGTTCACCAGAATACTCTATGTCCATGAGTCCCCCAGATCTGCTCCTTTACCTAAGGTTAATCTATTTACAAAAATGCTTGGCTAAATAAATAAGTTTTTAGCCTAGACTTAATCACTGAGACTGTGTCTGAGTCCCTAACATTAACAGGAAGACTATTCCATAACTTTGGGGCTTTGTAAGAAAAAGCTCTGCCCCCTGCTGTAGTTTTAATAATAAGTGGTACTGACAGGCAGCCTGCATCCTTTGATCGAAGTAGGCGTGGCGGATCGTAAGACACTAACAGTTCACTCAAATACTGTGGCGCTAGACCATTTAGTGCTTTAAATGTCAAAAGTAGTATCTTAAAATCGATGCGAAATTTTACAGGGAGCCAATGCAGTGTAGATAAGATAGGGGTGATGTGCTCGTATCTTCTGGTTCTAGTGAGGACTCTCGCTGCTGCATTTTGTACTAACTGAAGCTTGTTTATACACCTAGTTGAACAACCAGACAGTAAGGCGTTACAATAGTCCAACCTAGAGGTGATAAAAGCATGAACTAATTTTTCTGCATCATTTAGTGACAATATGTTTCTTATCTTGGCAATATTTCTAAGGTGAAAGAAAGCTATCCTGGTAATATTATCTACATGAGCTTCAAACGAAAGGTTGGAATCTATAATCACACCGAGGTCTTTTACTGTTGCACTTGATGGAACAGAAAGGCCATCTAAAGTTATCTGAATGTCGAAATACTTCTAGCTACTTCCAGGGATCCTTCCGTTATCGAACTTGTCTTATCAGGATTAAGCAGAAGAAAATTAATTAACATCCAATCTCGTATGTCCTGCACACACTGCTCAATTTTAGCAAACTGGTTTTTCTCATCTGGTTTTTGCTGAGACATATAATTGTGTGTCATCAGCATAACAATGAAAACTAATACCATGTTTACGAATAATGTTGCCCAGAGGAAGCATGTAAAGGGAAAAAGCAGTGGGCCTAAAACTGAGCCCTGTGGAACACCAAACTCCACTTGAGAACATGAGGAATGGTCACCATCTAAATCTACAAACTGATAACGATCAGTCGAGTAGGATCTGAGCCACAAGAGGGCAGTTCCCTTAATTCCAACTACCTTTTCTAATCTGTGAAGGAGAATACTATGATCAATGGTGTCAAAAGCTGCATTGAGGTCCAGTAACACAAGTATAGTGACGCAACCCTGATCAGAGGCCCATAGGAGGTCGTTTACTACTTTAACAAGTGCTGTCTCTGTGCTGTGATGAGGCCTGAATCCTGACTGATACAGTTCATTTATGTTATTTCTGTGTAGTTTTGAACAAAGCTGCTGTGATACTACCTTTTCCAAAATCTTGGAGATAAAGGGAAGGTTTGATATCGGCCTGTAATTAGAAAGCAGACAGGGGTCAAGGTCAGGTTTCTTGATTAGCAGTTTAATAACGGCTAATTTAAAGGATTTGGGGACATACCCACTACTGAGTGAACAGTTAATTACTTTCAACAGGGGTTCTATTATTGCTGGTACTATCTGCTTGAGAAAATGTGTCGGTATAGGATCTAATATGCAGGTTGACGATTTTGAAGAAGAGATGAGTGAAATTAGTTCCCTCGCTTCAAGGGGAGTAAAGTGTTCTAAGTTCTGATGTGATGTGGTTAGATCATCTGTATTACTTAAATTGTCTGGTTTCAAAGCCTGAATTTTTTGCCTAATATTTATGATTTTATTATTGAAAAAGTTCATGAAATCCTCACTACTGCATGATGATGTTGTGGAGATTTCTGCAGTGGTCTTGTTTTTAGTTAATTTAGCTACGGTATTAAATAAAAATCTCGGGTTGTTTTTGTTATTTTCTATTAGAGTGGAGAAATATGTTGATCTAGCGTCACTGAGAGCTTTTTTATAGATCAGGATGCTCTCCTTCCAAGCTATTTTGAATACTATCAATTTAGTTTGGCGCCATTTACGTTCGAATTTGCGAGCGGTTTGTTTTAAAGCACGTGTGTGGTCATTATACCAAGGAGCGAGTTTCTTATCTCTAATCATTTTCCTTTTAACTGGAGCGACATTATCTAAGCTATAACGAAGTGTTGACTCTAGATATTCATTCGCCTGTTCGAGTTCTGTGAAGTCAGATGGCGATCCAATCAAAGTAGATAATTCTGGAAGATTATTGATAAAGCTCTGTGCGGTATTTGATGTAAATGCACGTTTAAGGTGG
>QNUK01000827.1:0-25000 GCA_013621035.1 Clarias magur | reverse complement strand
TATTTCTCCGCATATCAAATGTCAAAGAAGCTAAGTAGGTCATACAGGAATGTCAGCTAGCTGGCTGGTGTCAATTGGGAAGATTACGACGGACAGCATTCCTCCTAAAAACTTATTCATTTCGTATTCATGTTAGCTTTCTGGCTTACTAAATCTGTGAATATCTTCAAGTATGTGAATGCTAATGGCTTGTGATTTTATTATTATTTTTATAAAAAATTTTAAATAGCATGCCAAGTCATACAATTCAAAAGTCATAAGGAAATAAATCTGCTGCATACGGGTAGCAATGACGCTAACAATGTAGCTATCAAACTTTTTTTTTTTTTTTTGCGACAATGTCATTAGTTAAAAGCGCTATACAAATAAAATTTAATTGTATAGCTTAAACACTAGCATAATAGAACTCTTAAGAACAGCAGTATTTGCTAAATCTCCATATAAAATGTAAAAATATTGCTAAAACCGTACTGTAATCATTTTTAGCATCACAGCTACCATAAATAACATTCACCTCAAATATAATAGTAAAATAACAGTTAAAAAAGACTGTACAGTATGAAAAATATAAAAAATATACTTTAATTACACTTACTAATGACAATGTGTACATCAAAACACCCAAAGATATCAACATTTGAAGAATTCCAACGTTGACCTCAGATATGGCGGTAAAAGTAGAAAAATAAAAAAATAAAAAAAAACACAAAAATGCTCTGTACATACAAATGTTTACTCTAATTACACTTTGCACTATTCAAGGAAAAACCATTTTATTCAAGATAAGTCAGTTAAAAATAAACAAAGGAATTATATACAGTATAACTAAACTATATTTCAACTACACTCAGTATCCCAGCATGCATCACACCACTCAAGAACACCAACATTGACCTCAGATACGTCAATAAAATAAAAGAAATAAAATTCCACTTTAACTGCATCTTGTATTACTTCCATCAAGAATACTATTTTATTTATTTATTTATTTTTACCTCAGATATCTCAGTAGAATTCTTCAAAATGGACTCTTTATAAATAAAAGGCTACTAATAAATGATAATAATACACATTACAGTGTGTATATCAAAACACTCAAGAATACCAAAAGTTATTTCTGATGAATAATAATAAATGATAAATAAAAAAACAAAAGAAATAAACAAAAACCCAACATAAAATTATACTTTAATTACACTTTGCATCAAAATCAAAGTCTGTCTTAATTTAAATTTCAAATAAAACTCAAATCTTGCTAGATTTTGTTTCAAGGAAATATTCTATTTAAAAAAATGTATAATCCGAAAAACAAGTTATTGGTTGTACCTGGGTACAAATAATCATTTTGCGCTCTAGTTGTTGTTGTTGTTGTTGTTGTTGTTGTTACTGTTTTCCACTCGAATGTCTCCCGCATGGGCTGTAATTATTTCATTTGTCGTTCACTGCAAGAGTGCACCAATATACAGACTAATGAGGGGTAGCAAGAAACAGGTGAGTGCAATTAACAACCATGGAAACACACCGACATGAACAGGAACCATTAGAGCATTTAAGGTGCGATAAGTTAAGGACAGATTGAGGCAGATGGTGCAGAAAATATGCTGTGTGAATGGGGCCAAATCAGGACCAACATGGCACTAATTAACCAAATTAAGAGCCCTGAGAGAGAGAGAGAGAGAGAGAGAGACACGTTTTCTTACACCACAGCAATGCTGAGTTCTGGATTGTGATTGATCAGAAGGTTTGGAATAATTTTCTATAGCAGCACCTTTAATATTAGCAAAGTTTCCAATCACAGTTTTCTATAACGCTCTCATTCTAATACAGTACGGTTTTTATAAAGGGATTCTCAGCTAATACTAAACAGATTAGCTAACCAACATTAGCTAGCCATTCATCGCCGTTTGTAAGTGGAAGGTGGGGGGCGGAGCCTATCCCAGGCGACTTCGGGAACAAGGCGGGGTACACCCTGGGCAGGGTGCCAATCCGTCGCAGGGTACAGACACACACACACACACACATACGTTCAATCATTCACACACTACGGGCAATTTGGGAACGCCAATTAGCCTAACCTACATGTCTTTGGACTGTGGGAGGAAACCGGAGAACCCAGAGGAAACCGAGCAAGCACGGGGAGAACATGCGAACTCCATGCACACAGAGACGGGAATCGAACCCTGGCGGTCCAAGGTGACAGTGCGCAACCACTACACCATTCCCAACACTGACATTGTTGGCTGCCATCACGTGTCTCAGAGGAAGCGTGTTGTGGTCCTCATCCTCCCTGCTTGGTAAATGTCCCCTTGGCCATGACGACAAAAAATACTAGAAACACTTTGGGACACAGAACTACTGTAGATGTTCTGTAACTTTGTGACATCTTCAGGGCGGAGACGTTTCCACACTTCTCAGTCACATGACAAAGTTTTTTTTTTTCTTACTTCAAAGGCAAGAGAAAAAAAAAAGAGACAGAAGCTGGTAAGGGATTGCGTGTAGCTGCAGTAAGTGAGAACAAAAACACAGATGTTCCACAACATTCTATGATGAAAAAATAGTTGGTGATTTTTTTTTTAAATTCCCAAACGAGTAATAAAACAAGTTGCGGAAACATTGTTACAAAGAATAATAATAGGTTTAGAGTGCTCCTCTTCATCATTGATTATTATAAAACAAGCAGCAGTTTATATTGATAGAATCTCCAGACATTTGCTCCTTCTGCTTGTTTACCTGGATGATTGAAATGCTACGTGAATTGCAGTGTTCTCATGGTAATATCGAGTCTCTAATGGGTATTTTACTCAGATAGAGATATCTTACCTGGTTAAATCGCAACCCTGACCCCTGTCTTTAGTCAGAACATTACTTACCCAGCATTCTGATAAGGTTCTGCCATGACCTGGTGGAAATCCGCCGTCCTTCCCAGACCGGTATGATGTTAGGAGTGCTTCACAAGCAGGAATCCTACACTGCGGCTTTTAATGTCTCCATTCATCAGCTCTCAGCCTTGCGTTGTCCTTGTGTATAACACTTAAAACTCAGGGTCAACCTTACAGAGCGATATTAAAAGCCCATTACGCTGTGTTCCGTGTTATTAAGAGCCCATCAGCTGTTTGGATGGCTTCCTTTGGGGCTGTAATGACACTTACCTTGTATGGACTCCACCACGTCTATAGTGTTAAGAGCACTAGACTTGAACCCTGGTGTGACTACAGCAAGTTCTGACATCAAGGTTTTGAGACGAAACAAAGTGCACAGATAGTTGTAGTGCAAGAGTAAGTGCCTTAATGGCGTCAGCGAAGCAAAATGATGAATTGAATAGAGGAGGCTATATTGGGCATAAAAATAAAATAAAAAAAGTGACCAACGAATACGTCTACTGACCTACTGACCTTTTTGCTCGTGACAGCTGTCCTTCATGGTCCCACCCACCGTGCCAAAACCCAGATTCAAATCCAATCACGGAGCATTTTCAGCACAGAAACACACCCGATAACTTTTTCGCCATCTTGCAAAACACATTGTCTACTTAACTATTGTTTAGTTGATCCAGAACGGCAAACTACAGTGCTAACTAGTGTCTAACGCGAGGCTAAGTCCCGAATCCCTCTCTAACGCCTGATCAATGGCACTGCTTTTTTTTTTCTTCTCTTTTAACACGGATTCAGCCACAGAAGAGTAAATTGGCTATTCATTTGAAAGCTTGAAATGTCAGTATTAGTTAACGTTACCTGCACGCCATTGTGTGAAACGTGAAGCACGGCGTATTCCACAGCATCATCTCATTCGCAACAGAAGCACCGAATGAGCTAACCGTAATCTTTTGCAGATATTTGTACACTGTCTGAGATAATCACACTATGGTACCAAATCAAACATCTGCAAGTGAATATCCTTAATACACACTTCAACCATTTTCACCCTGGACAGGGTGCCAATCCCGCGCATACACACAAATATACACTCACTCATTCACACACTACGGACAATTTGGGAACGCCTACATGTCTTTGGGAGGAAACCTACCAAGCACGGGGGGAACATGCAACACGGAGACGGGAATCGAACCCGGACCCTGGCGGTGTGAGGCGACAGTGCTGACCACTACACCACCGTGCATACGAAAATAATCAGCCTAACAGAAGCTATCATTCGGTAGGTTCCTATTTTTTTTTCTGCATGACAACGCATCAGGTAATCTGAAAGGTCATCAGGCGATATTTCTACGGCTCTGTTGTTACGATTAATTAAAATACATGATGCCGGTAAATGGTGCATGTGCTGCTCGCGTTGGTGACCGATATCACTGTAGTCATGTGTCTGCAAAAGATCCATATCCCGTCTCCCACGTTACATAAAACAGTACACTTTTATATTTCTGTGATGATATGGCTCGTTGTTTTAATATCGTATCAATGTTCTTTTCAGATTGTTTTCTTTGATGACGCAATATCTGCTCCGGAGAGAAATGGCCTGTTTATCGCTGACCAACTGATGAAAGAAGACATGATATAGACCACCAGCATCCAAGCACTATTCTCTGAGACTATCAAACTCGTAGGATTGTATATGTGCCTGTTTACGGGCTGTTCAAAACCTTAATTTAGATTAAGTTACAGTTTAGTTTGTGTAATTAACTGTAACAGGAAAAAGGAAAAAAAATGACGATTATTAGCATTATTTTGGCTTGGTGTGTGTGCGTGTGTGTGTGTGTGTGTGTGTGTGTGTGTGTGTTGCTGTATTGACTGTCCAACAAAAGCCGTACACTCTAATATTACATTGGACCACCTTTGCTTTGACTGCGGCTGTGGAAACGCTTATAAGCTCATGCAGTGCGACAACATTTATTTCCGTCCAGTGTCGCGTTAATTTCTCTCCAAGATCTTGTAGTGATGATACAATACACGAGTCGGCCCGCTGCGTACAGCCTGCCTTCTCCAGCACATCCTGAACATTCTACATTGGGTTAAGGTCTGGACTCTATGGTGGCCATTCCATGTGTGAAGATGATGCCTCATGCTCCCTCGTTCACAATCTGAGCCGGTGGAACCCTGGAATATGACTGTGCCATCAGGGCAGAAAAACTCCAGAGATGTGGTCATTCAGTGGTCATTCAGTACATTCAGGTCATTCAAATGCTGACCGCATTTTTTCTGTAGCCGGACCTACAGTAGACCTGCCCAACAGAAGCAACCCAGATCTTAACAGTTCTTCAATAGGGCATGATGGGTACCGCTCCCTTCTCCCCCCGATCGCCCTGGAAAAGCCTGAATCTGGGCTCATCAGACCACGTGATCTTCTTCAATCAGTGCAAATTCCAATCTTTACGCTTCATAGCAAACTGAATCCTTTTGTTAATTGAGGATTAGCCTCAATGACAAGCGCGTTCTTTCAGCTACGCAGCTGTTAAGCCCCAATTCCACGAGTTCTCTTCACATTTTGTATGTTTGTAAAAATGCTCAAACTTTTACTGTTACTGTTTGTTTGTTTGTTTGTTTTTTTTTTATGATTAGATTTCATTAAGAATTTAAGTGATTCCCCGTCACGCGAATTCAAGATATTTTTCTGACCATATTTCTTCCTCGATGGCGATAGTTCAAAACTATTCTTTTAATAATTAGAAATGTTTTTAATAATGTTTAAAAGTATTTGTCTTAACCTCTTAATCTCCTTAGTTGTTTCCTTGCTTGATGAAGGCCAATAATTTGACATCTCCGCTACAGACACGTCTTCTGACATGATTGCTTAAGAAATCAGAAGATATTAACCGTCAGTTCGGCTTCTTAATTATCCGTTTGGTTCTTAGACGTCTTTTTGGCCGGTTCAAACATGTTTATCTGCACGATTCCGTACATGAGCTAATTGATTACAATCTGCAAAAAGATGTTGGTCTGCGGTAGAACTTATTACACGGTGGTGACAAGTAAAAACGTCTTTAAAAATTGCTTACTGCACCTTTAACGTAATATGTTGACTGCACCTTTAATACAATCGATTGTTATGGACAATATGCATACTTTTTGTTTTGTTTGTTCTTGTTCAGAGGTTGTGTTCTCTATCATGTTTATTCATTGATTATTATTTTGACCTTCGTGATTTAACAGGGGGATTAGTATGCGCACCCAGTGTGTGGTGGGAGCCGTTTAAATATCTCATGATGTTTAAGCAGTAGCTGTGGAGGAGAGGCCACGTGCTGGATGAACTCCCAGGAGCCCTCTCAGCGGTGCATCTCTCCAAAGCTCAGGATATGTGCTTCAGGGAGGGAGAGCAGTCTCATTATACCGAATATTGCCGCTCGCTCTATGTGCCCTCGGACACTCATTTGGCCCGGTCACAACTTCATTATGCTGCTTTTTTTCCCCGCTCGGTCGCTGCCATGAATACTTCATGAACTTCCTGCGTGGGTAGGAAGCCTTTGAACGGCTCCTGCGTGCGTCAAGACACCGGCTCAAATGACTGCGAGGAGATGATTCCGTTGCTTCTCTCCTCATCTGTTTGGAACATTTTTAAGATTCTGCTCGGCAGGCAGGGGATGCACACACTCTCACACACACCTGTGCAGGCATCCATAATGCAAACTGATATCCGTTCTGTAAATAGGACAGTAAGTTTCCTCCAAACTTTGTGCTCTTCTAAACATACTAAACATACACAGATCATAAAAAGAGAGTTTATTCGTGTATAGTTTCTTTATTCGTAACACACATTATCATTAAGCAAAGGCAAAAAAACTCCGATTTGGGACATCGTGTGTAAGACTCGGAAATGGCACATTTGTGAACTTCAGATAGCAATCGAGATGAGAATTCTGGGAGGAAATCTTTGAGAGATTTGGGACAGCATGCTGTGGGATTCGGACAGTAGCTTTGGGAATCCACGACAGCATGTTTGGGAATTCGGCAGAGGATGTGTGGGAAGTTTGGACATTATGTTTTGAGAATTTGGGACAACATGTTTGGTCACTTCGGACCGCTTGCATGTGCGGGAATTTTGAACAGTTTAAGAATTTGGGAAGGCCTGTTTCACTATTTTGGATGGTATATGAATTTTGTTATTTATTTACTTATTTATTTATTTATTTATTTATTTTTAAATTATGAGACTTTGGGCACAAGACAGTATGCACACTGGACACGGTGCCAATCCATCAAAGGTTATACATTCTGTTTTATGTAGTATATTAATCATGACGATTTTAATTTGGGCAAACCACGGCAATTTATTTAAATCAAAACAGATTATAAATATCAATTATGTCACATCAACGAAAAGTCCATGAACATATGTTTAAAGGATCAGTAACATTTTTTTAGTTTTCTGGTTTTTCTATTCATTTATTTATTTTAATGCCAGATCACACATATCCCAGTGTGCATTGCATTGCATTGCCCCACATACATTATGCAGCAAACATGCATCTGTGTCGAGCGGCTTCAGTTATCAGCACCGAGGTGATTAAACACCATGCATGGACTCCATTAACCACATTATATTAATAGCTTAATAAGCCACCAGGTGTAAGCAGGGGCATTTAGCATCAGCAGTGGGGTTTAAGGGCACATTTCGCAGACTGATTGACAACCTGTGAGAAAGCGAATCAATATACCTATGCTAATAATAATGTCCTCATTATCCACATGCACCGAGTAACAGTGATGAAATTTTAAATAGTGGAGAACAATGAGTAAGTAAGCGAGGTGCCTGTTCCAAACTGGAGCACTCTCTCTCTCTCACACACACACACACACACACACACACACACACACAGCTGGAGGGTGAAGATGTGGGCACTGATAGACAGAAAATGTCAGTCAGAAGGATTTGTGGTGAGAATTTTAATGCAGATACACATAAATTATTAAGAAGACGATGATGGAGCCATTTTGTAGACGACCACACCAGTCTTCGAGTCTGAAAGTCTGAGCATGCTCACACCACTCAACTGTTCTCATTCAATAGATCTTTGAAAACACACACACACACGTATCGGCTAGTTTACGAGCACAAATGATTTCTGGTTTTAATTGCACAATATAATAGTGATCATAATGTCAGTTAGCTTGCTGTTTAGCAAATTAATAACGCTTCGCCTAATGTAAGTTACCTTGAGGTCGCCCTTAAAGCTCAGAGCATTTTAGCTATTAGTTGTTTTGCTGGTTTTTTTTTTTTTTTTTTTTTAAAAAGAAACATATATAGAGCTCAGGATTGTGCAGTATAGTGTGACATATACAGTACAGAGCAAAAGTTTGGACACCCCTTCTCATTCAGCGAGTTTTCTTTCTTGCGTTCTTTCTCGTGTTCTTCAGCCCAAACGCGTCTCTTCTGCTTGTTGTCTGTCCTTAGCAGTGGTTTCCTAGCAGATCTTCTAGCATGAAGGCCTGATTCACACAGTCTCCTCTTAACAGTTGTTCTAGAGACGTGTCTGCTGCTAGAACTCTGTGTGGCATTGACCTGCTCTCTGATCTGAGCTGCTGTTAACCGCCGATTTCTGAGGCTGGTGACTCGGATGAACTTCTCCTCCGCAGCAGAGGCGACTCTCGGGCTTCCTTTCCCGGGCCGGTCATGTCGCATGTCAGCCGGTTTCTTTGTAGCGCTTGATGCTTTTTGTGACTGCACTCGGGGACACTTTCAAAGTTTTCCCAATTTTTCCGACTGACTGACCTTCATTTCTTAAAGTAATTCACGTCTACTTGAGTAATATGTGCTCTAGGGAATCTCTTCTTTTACACAAGTACAGGATTTGTGTTGAGGATAGTACGAGTGGTACATCGGCATACAAATTTAAGTCAATTTCTTAAGGTAAAATGTATAGTGAAACGTTTTGTCCCATAGGAAATAATGTAAATGCAGAAAATCCGTTCCAGCCACCCAAAAATATTACCAATATTACCAGCACTTTAATCATATTTTCATATAAAAACTATCAAAACATTTAGAAAAGACATGTAAATTAAGTAAAATATGAAAAACCTCACTTAACATTAACTTATGATTCCTCTCGGCACCGGCTACTTTAAAAACCAACCTGAAAGCGGCTTCCTTTTCTTCTTGCTAACGTCCTTGCTAACATTCTTGGGACCCGCGTTGTGCTGTGTCTTCACTGAATCTTGTACAAAATGCAAACACAACCCTGAAAAAAAGACGTAAACTCGCTTGGCTTGGCTTTCCAAACAGGTTTTGTGCGGCTCCCGGACGTCCGTGCAGCTTGAATGTTCTGCTTGGTCTGTTCGCTGGTACGCCTAAAACACTTAGCATTTACAGCTCTTAAGGCGAAAGATTTGTGAGGCGGGTCATTTGTACGTCGAGGCACCACTCTACTGTAAATGTATAATCCAATGACAAGCTGGGACATGACACAACCAATAGCATGCCTTTTGACTTTTTTTTTTTTTTGCTTGACTTTATTCTTTAACTTGACTCTGCTATTAAAGTGGCGTTGTATAACATTAGTCACTTATATATAACATTAGTCACTTATATATAACATTAGTCACTTATATATAACATTAGTCACTTATATATAACATTAGTCACTTATATACTACGCTATGTACGGTATACATACAGTTTAATATTTTATCCACATGTGCTATGCTAACAGCTATAAATATAGAACTGATCTAGTATTTTCAAGCTCAAATGTTAGCATAGCATCGTTTAGAGGAAATTAAAACAGAGCGTCAAACAGTTAGCAGCAAGCTAATATTTGCTTATAGTATAAAGGGATATTAAACCCACAAATCTAGTTCTTAAAATCTTACCAATCTTCCAGTCACAACACATTCCATTCCCATCCTCCTTTTTTTTTTTTTTACACCTCACCTAGCCTTATCTCTCCATCTGTGCTCTCATATCTCACTCCCGGGAACAGAGAGCACACTTTATTACACTTTTATTAGTGGAGAAGGAATTGGGTTTGTGATAAACATCTTGACAAATTGCACAGTTTTTTTTTTTTTTTTACTTCTAAAATGAAATCTGTTCTTGATGTAGTTTTGGATGTTTTACGATAAGGTGTGTGTGTGTGTGTGTGTGTGTGTGTGTGTGTGTGTGTGTGTGTGTCTAGTGGACTTTGGTTATTGTACCGATCAGCCATTCAGTCTTAAATCTTGTGTTTTGATAAATTAGCTATCAATAAGAACTCGCTCGCTCACCAACCTAATCACTAAATCCATAAGCGAGCTACAATTACATATAATCTGATAAACAAATTTGCAGACAATGAGGTCTTAATTAAAGATAAAAATTCTTATATTACAAATTCAGTTAAATAGACATGGACACTGACATAGATACACATCCTGCAATATGTTTGTGGATCCTTTTTCAGAATAACCATGCAAAAATAATCCACTATTAAAGTGTCGGCGTTTTTTTTGTACCTGCGCCTTAACGTCAATGACACCAATGTGGAAGTGCATCCAGCAAAATGACAAGAAAAAAAATAGTTTTAACTGTATAAAACTAATCCAAAACTTTTTGATCATCCAATTAAACGCTCTCTAGGACCCGATCCCTGCATGTCTACAGTAGCAGCTTGTTAGCGGTACACAGGGTAGCCAGAGTGGTTCTGGCTGTGTCTCTGGCTCACTACTGCCAATGTTTTGTTGCAAAAAAAAAAAAAGTTGGAGTTGATTTGTTTCAAAGAAAGTAGAATGACAAGCATTTCTTGGAGGATTTTTTGTTTTTTCTTTACCAGCTCGGGACTCTTCAGTGCCGGAATCCATCTTCATACACCACCTGTGCTTCTTGTTCATCTCTTCACTGTTTTATCTAGTTCCTTAAGCAAAAGTCAGGTTTGTATAAATTGCATGTGTGTGTGTGTGTGTGTGTGTGTGCGTGTGTGTGTGTGCGTGTGTGTGTGTGTGTGTTTGCTGAATTTGGAATACCATTAAATGTTGCATAAACCCTCAACACGACTTCCTGTTTTCCCATTTAGCTTGTGCGTTTTCCTGTGAGAGCGGGACTTTGTTGCAGTGCGTCACTGATGTCCATCACTTCACAGGTACAGTGGAACCTTGGATTATGAGCATAATTTGTTCCGTAAATCAAATCAGATTTTCCCATAAGAAATAATGAAAACTCAGATTATTCGTTCCACAGCCAAAAAAAAAAAAAACATTAAAATAATTTATACAATCTATAAAGTGAAAATAAAACAGGTTAATCTGCACTTTACCTTTTAAAAAAAAGTAAAAAAATAAATAACAACAGATATGTGTTTCCTGTGCGTGCAGGCGCCGTGTATCTGTGGAATTAGCCCCTTCCCTCGCCTTGTTTTACACAGTAACGCTCCTCCTCCCTCTCCCCACCTCGCTTTCTAAGTTTCACAGCAATCACACACACACACACACACACACACACACACACACACACACACACACACAACGTAAACACCATTTTAACAGAAAAAATACAAATCTCTCTGACACTGGCATGAGCGCATACTAACGGAATCACTTTTTAAGTTTCACAACAAACACACACACAATGGAGGCACTGTTTTAACGGGGAAAAAAAGAAATCTCTCTAATGACACTGGCATGAGCGCTTACCAACGGAATCACTGCTGTAAAGTAAAAAACAAACAAACAAATGAACCAGCACCTTACCTTTGAAAAGAATCACGACAGAGCTTAGTTTCTGTCTGTGTGAGTGAAGCTGGGGAGGGGGGGTGAAAAGAGTGTGTGTCCGTGTGTGTGTGTATCGGTGTCAAATAACGCGCGCGCACACACATAGGAGACGCTGAAACACAGAGGGAGATGTTGATTATACCAGTAAGAAATGAGCACTAAGACCCAGGGGAGACGATTACCCACAATCCACAGCGCAAGAGTCATGCTCTGTGTCAAAATAAGAGGCTCATACGTGATACATGATACTCGGCACTCATAAACCAACACTTGCTCGTTTTTTAAATCAAAATTTGTTAAAAATATTTGCTTGTCTTGCGGAACACTCGTAAACCACGGTACTCGCAATCCAAGGTTCCACTGTACAAGTTGAAATATCTGCTACTTTTTACTCTCTACGTTATCCAGAGGTGACAGAATGTAGTTCCAGCTTCTTCTGGCTCGCAGTGGCTCACTCTTTTAAACCACTGCAGAATAAAAGCCACGTAATCTTCTCTACCTGTCTATCGAGCTGTACATCTCTCCCTGCTGCGTAACTCTGAAACACTCCTACTGCTGTGGATTCACACGAGGTTCTTTTTTTTTTTCTTTTTTTTTTTACCTTTGTTTTCATACCTTTTTATCCCTATGCCCTTCCAGATGGCAGGATAATCCGTACTATCATAACACCTTCCGCAAACCTGTAGTATGACTGCACCTGCTCATAGGATCCCTCACACCGCTTCCATCACATCACATCAGTGTGATGAATATCTTACAAGTATTCCTCCCGCAAAACACACACGGACATTTGCTTATTCTTTATTTCCCACTTTTTATTATCGCCTTGCCTAGTTTCTCCTTCTTGCTAACATCTTTATCTCTCCTCACTATCACTGCTCACTTATCTCATTCCAGGGAGCAGGGCCTGATCTCCTGAGGAATTACCTGAAACGAAAGGAGACTCAATCACTCAGACTAAAGAGAGCCAAGGAGATGCGACCCTGTACTCTTCTGTCATTAGGAAGCAAAGGATAACCAGGCGTTGCTAAAGATCAGGAGGAACAAACAGCTCTGTGGAGTGAGAGAGTTGTGAATGTGTGTGAATTTGCATGGATGGGTTCGGTTAAAGATCTGAATAGCGAAATGGAGTAATGGAAATGTGCACATTCCCATACAGTGGTTTTTATTTATTTATTTATATATATTTATTTATTTATTTTCAAACAAAACCCATTTACAGTGGTGGTCAAATGATCCAGTCTTGTATTATGCGGCCATGTTCAAAAGTTAATAATTCTATGTATTTTTTTTTTTGTATAAAAGCGTAATTAGGATCATCTGATTGTAATGGGTCTTAGTGAAAATACAAATACAACCTCGGGCAAACAACAACGTATACTGTTTTCCATGGTGCCATTATTTATTTAGCAAACGTGAAGCAAAAACTGAAGCAGTTTTTAGATCCACCATTAGCAGCAATAACTAGACGTAATGGTTTCCTGTTTGACTTTATCAGACTCTCACATCATTTCTCACATCTATTCTTCTTTACAGCATTGCTTCCGTTCATTGAAGTTCTTGGGTATTGGCTTATGCACAGCTTTTGTTACGGTTCTGGCCCAGCATTTCAATTGGGTTGAGGTCTGGACTAGTCCATTCCAAAATCTTGATTTTATTTTTTCAATCATTCTGATATAGATTTATTGGCGTGCTTTGGTTGGGTCATTGTCCTGTTGCATCGCCCCATTTCACCCATGCTTTAGCTGTCAGACAGATGGCCTCACATTTGCCTCTAGAATACCTTGGTGTGTGTGTGTGTGTATGTATATATATATACTTTCTGACCAAGGCGGCATGTCTTTGTGATGTATCAAGAGCCACGGTATCACACCCGTGCAAATTAAAAACATCCGAGGGTCCTTTCACACTTTAGTTAGTCTATTTACAGAGCCAGACATCTTTGTTCTGGTTTAGTTTCAAACTACACACAATAAAGAAATGATGGACAAATGAAATTAAATTTAAATTGCTTTCTTCAAAGAACATGAATAATATTCTAGTAAAAACCTTTTCATTCATCGATCTGCAACAGTGATGGAAACAAAACAAAAAAACAATATGACAGAAAAATAATATATAACAAATATAAATATTGAAAAAATTACATACATTTACATTTTATTAATTATCTAAAGTGTTCTGTGAATCCCATCGAGTGTTTATTTTCTCTCTTTGTTTTAAAATGCATGGCGTTTCTATAATACTAGAGCTCAGTTTGCAAATGAATATGAGTTTACCAGACAAAAGAAATGTATAAAAATATTACCTACAGTTAAAAACACACTTCATTCATGGTTCAAATTCTACATTCAAATTGAATCATAGTCTAATGACTGGTTGGGGAAAAAAAAAAAAAAGATGTTGGAAATAATAAATAGACTTTGGATTAATCGAGGTACCAGAGAATGTTGATGTTTTAAAGGCAAGACTGTTTAACCTTTATTAACATGTACATGACATGGCATACAATATGACATAAAGACAATCAGTGTGTTGTTTCTTTGTTTTGTTTAACTTGGTATGAATTAATTCATTTATTTAAAGCAAATACCTTTTCCAAAAAATACATATTGAACTTTCAATGTACTTGTTTCGAAATACATTGTTTAACTATACATGCAATATTTTTTTTAATCTCCCAAATTTCCTCCTTTAAATTTCTACAACAATTTTGAGAGAGAGAAAAAAATTATATATATATATTTTTTTTCAATCTCTCTCAAAATGGAGCTGCAGAAGCATCTGAGACCAACATTCTTTCAAAAAGGAACACTTTCTCATCAGAAAACTCTTGAAAAAACCAAAAAATAAAATTGAAAAAATAAAATCAAGATTTTGGAATGGACTAGTTCAGACCTCAACCCAATTGAACTGCTGGGCCAGAACCTTAACAAAGCTGTGCATAAGCGAATACCCAAGAACTTCAATGAACGGAAGCAATGCTGTAAAGAAGAATAGATAGAGAAATGATGTGAGTGGTAAAATGTAATATAGTCTGAAGGGATCAAGATAGAACTTTTAGAAGATATATTTGGTCCAAAAACAACAGTTTATTACCCAGGGAACACCAGTCTCATGGTGAGGCATGGTGGTGGCAGCACACACTATGGGGCATCTTATCTTCAGTTGAAGAGCCTGAGGCTCTAAGTCATGATGGAGGGAATGATGGACAGCTCCAAATATGAATGTACTCTGGCTGGAATCCTGCAGGCATCTAGCTGAAGATGAAGAACAACCCAGCACACAAGTCCAATTCAACAAGTGAACAGCGTCAGAAGATGTATAGTTGATGGTTTTGCAATGTCACAGTCAAAACCCAGATCTTAATCGAATCAGAAACCTGTAGAACAGCTTGAAGTGGGTTGTGTGCAGAAGATCCTCTCACAATTTAGGATAATCAAGGAAGAGTGGAATAAAATTACCAACTGAAGATTTGGTAACTTGGTGAAATCTTGTCTCAAGAACAAATGCATTACAAGCAAGTACAGGGGTATGTACAAGACGTGCCAGGTTATTTTATTTTTTTCCCCCTTTCCTTTCCTAAAATATTTCTTTTTATTTCACATGAATTGTTTTGATTGCTATTTTACAGAGAAAATATATACAGTATCTATCTGACATTATTCGTTTTTCTTCTACATACACAAAAGCCTACTGTTACAGTCAAGGTTCGAAGATATACTCCTTAATAATAATAATCCCCCTCCCAGTGTTTAACTGCACAGTGAATTTCAACTCGTACTAAATCTGTACGGCTGGATGTGGTTCAAGGCAGATTTTTCATTTATTAGTGCAAAAAAAGGAAGCATGCTTGAAAGACAAAGCATGTGTTGAGTGATCAACTACAGTTGGGGTAAAGAGACACTAAAATGGCTTTAGGACTGAATATTTTACACGTTGAGACCGCAGAGAGGACGTTTAGGAGTCAGACGTCTCAATCTGGGAATAGATGAAAGGCAAAAATAAATGACTGCCTGTAAGAACAACCCACAGCTCTGTCTGTCTCTCTCTCTCTCTCTCTCTCTCTCTCTCTCTCTTTGCTCAGCACTAATAAAGACCAATGATGACGTTTTTGAGCAATTAATGCTGCACTCTTTCACCACACTCCACCAATTAGCCTCATCCCTGCACACATGGCATATGGTGAGCATTATTTCATAATTGGGCTTTTCAATAAGGCATGAATTCAGACACAGATATTAAATGTCGACATTTGTATATTTTCAATAATGTTTAATTTGCTTGAACACCACCGATATGTGAAGGTGTTCTTACTTTCAGTGGTTAGCATTGCTATAGTTTAAAATAAAAGTTCATTTGTATTTTGGGCAACGGCAACGCAAAATGTACAATAGTAGATAAGGCTTGGTTAAAATTCCTTCAAAAGCAATGAGGATTGATTGTAATTATTTTGAAGGGGAGCTTGAATTTTCTGCGTTCTTTTGGGAGAGGGCAGGATTGGTCAGGATTCCATCAGGACTAAATGGGATTGGAGGAATTTAACAGAATTCCATGAACTGTGTGGGAAATAGTAAAAATTCCTTTGCGAGTGGTCAAGATTGTTCTAAATTCCTGGGATCCCCTCGGCGATGGGTGGTTTCGGTCAGGAGGTCGAAATGGAATTTCCAAACATTCAATGCTTTTATCACCTGTACGTACTGGTAAAACAATTAAATAAATATATTGTGTTATTGGGACATGACCGTGAACAGGAGGACATTGGAGAGGATTGGACAGGGAGGTGACAACACGCAGTCAGCAGGCGTGATCCTACACCTGTTCTGTGTTCTGGTGATGAACTTGAATGTGAAATGAGTTCTTTTTTCTTGTTCTCCTCCTCTGAGTCATCCTCTCACTCTCCTTCCTCTTTTGTCTTGTCTTCTATCGCCTCCTAGCAGGCGATGACTGAAATGGAGTAAAGCGTTACCCAGCCACCCATTTCTCACACACACGCACACACTCACACACACACACACACTTAGCACTTAGAAGCTTCTACCAAACCACCCATTCAAGCATCTCTTAATCGATTTCAGCCTCTGCTTGAATAAGTAGATTTAAACGTTTACAGTGTTGGCCTTTTCACGCTGCAGTTCCTGGCTAAACAAATGAAGGTGGGGTAAATGTTAGATTCTGTTACCCAACAGACCTTTCAGTGGGTCTATTTAAACATTGTGTGTCATCCACACCTATGACACCATATGACACCCTCATGTGACAGACTGCAATAAGAGGTGTAAATTTAGCATAAGGGCTAAGTTTACGAATGAGCTGGCTTTAAGGTGTTGGTTTTAACCACTAGCTCTAAAGTTTCTGATCTTATAGGTTTAGGGACTAAACCAACAGAAGTGACTACAATTCACATGGCAGGGGAACATATAGGGGAACATTGTAGGACATGATAGATGTGAATTTGCTTCGGTTAGCCCTTTTTCTGTCTTTTTCAGACCTGTAAATTTAGGCCCTGTGTCCCTCAAGATACCATGTGGGTGAGAATGGGTCTGTTTGGACCTTTGCATTGATGAATTCACAGAAAGAAATTTCCATCTCTTATCTATCTATGGTATAATGGAGTAGTAACTCCATTTTTTCCATTCTCGTTCTCTGCCTGCTTCTATTTTTGTGTTTGCAACGCTGAAACTGATCTCTGCTTACTATCTGCTACTTCTATATCTTTACCCATAAGTTATACACTATCCATTCATCCAGCCATCCTATCTAGCATTTATTCTCTACAGTGAACTACAAGATGGGGTACAACCTCAGTAATACAGGACATAATCTCATTCATACACATATTAGGAATACAAATCAGCCTACACATGTCTTTTGACTTTGGGAAGAAACCCAGAGGAAACCCACCAAGCTGGGGAGAACATATACTGGAGAAAAAAAATTTAATCCAGGGGAGTGCGAGCTGACACTGATAACTGCTAAACAACTGTCCTGCTAATTATAAATGTTTCCTAACCAAAACACAACAAGCATGATCTTATAGGTATGAATTATGTATAATATTTGGATGAATAGCTGCTCAGATGAACATTAAAATATCAGTATGATTCAGAGACATATGTGTTTTATTCAAGTTCCTCATAGCCGTGTTGGAAAACACATCTTAGTGCAAACTTGCCATTTTTCTATGTAAAACACTTGTTCAACACTTTAGCTAGCTAGTGAAGTATAATTTGCCTGTGGTGACCTACTAGACTGACATGCTATTAGTATGCCTACAGTGCTTTTTTTATTAAACATGCCCTTGTCGTTTCCCCTTGGAGGAATCCCCATCGGTATCAGAGGGGCCTCTTATGTTCAAAGCAACACAGCTATTCCAGCTATATACATGAGAGCTGACATACTTCACATCATTCCGCTGGTTAATTAGCAGACTAGAAACTCCCTGGTGATTCAGCTGTCTAAGGTTTCACCCTCGTCCACTGTGCCGCATCGTTGGAAGTACAACAGCTTAATTGGTTCTGCTCTCTGGGTGAAAAGGAAGGGAGGTCCGGTTTCACTCTTTTCTAGTGATTAGCATAATTTTCAAAGATGCTACGGCTTCTTGTACTGTATCTTGTATCTCAGAATATATATATATATATATAATGTGAAAGGTTTCATCATCTCAAGATAGTAGATGTTAATGAGGTGGGATCCTCAGTACCACTCGCACTAACAATGAATGAATTAATGAAATGTCATTTTCATGTGTTAGTTTCAACATAGTAGTGCTTGCTTAGGATTATTCAACATACAGATGCCTTCTGCTCTGTGTATAATGAGTTTGCAGAACCAGCTAAGCATGTTCTCACTGTGCTTAGTGGGTGGCTAAGCACAGTAAGACTTGACATGAGGGGTAGGCTCTTGGTGGTATCCAATGCATGTGAGTGAGTATGTGGGTGAGCATATGGCTTGTTGGAGTTGTTGGGGTTCTCAGCAGTGTAACTTCCCCTTACACAATGAGCGTTGGAGTTAAGTCATAGGACACTGAGGGCAACCATTGACCAGTGAGGAGAGTTTAAGAATAGAAAAGATTAGAATAGAGTGGTTGGCATTGTCCATAGTGTATAATAGTGTATATGTGTAACTCCCTGTTACAGGCTCCAGACCCCCATGTCCCTATACATCATTAGTGAATGACACACTGATTACCTTTATAATATTGATTATATACTGTAGGTCACTGTTTTCAACTGTTTTAAATAGTTCACTAGATTGTTGTTAACAAAAGCAACCTTTCATGAAGGCATTCATGTGTGTTTTCCCACTTTGGTGCTCTGCATTGTTAAGTGCTGCATAAAACCTTATGAGTCATGAGGGGAAGTCAACACTGGGGTTATAATCACACTGTTGCACACCAATATGTGTGTGCGCGTGTGCCTAGGACTTTTTAAATGACCTCACCTTGCAGCACTTTTCAGGAATAATCGACGCAGAAACGCAGGCTTCCGTTTTTCTTTCTTCAAACTTTCGAGCAGAAACAAAGCGGCACAAGCTGCAGTCATCGATTTGTGGGTGGTGTGACTGGACTGAAGTGCACTAAGGAGGGGGCAGACTCAGGTTACACAAGAAGGCTTAGAGATGCAGGAGTGGACTGAAAATCGGCGATAATTGTCCTCTTGCTGTGCAAGATTTGAGCCACATTCATTCCTCCTACCTGCAGCGACTTTCTTTTTCCTCACAGCATCCGTCTTTTTTCATCCTCACCACTGATCCACTCACAATGCTGTGCCTTTCAGAACAGCTCTCATAATGCTTATGGCAAGAGCATAGTGTGTTTGTGTGTGTGTGTGTGTGTGTGTGTATGAGTGTGTAGGTATAGATTCTCACAGTAAGACCTTGGCTGAACAGCTTCATTATTTAAAACCGTTGGCGTGCAACACATGCAATGCCTCTTAAAAAATGATGGGGAATAACAAGCAGGTTTTGAATTAAGTGTATGAGAAAGTGAGAGTGGACAAAATAGAGAAAGAGTGATACAGTGTATGTGTGTGTATGTGTGTGTGTTGTGTAAAGCCCTTTTTTTCTCTCTGATCAACTCTGTGCTCTCACGTTGCTCTGCATTTCCACACAGCTCCCACACTGTTTATGCCAGCAGCTGTGTGTGTGTCTGTGTGTGTGTATGGCCAGCAAAGGCTGAATAGGCTCATTACAAGATTCAGGACTTGAATAGTTGAAATAGCTGTATTATTTAAATTGTTTAGCACACCACACATGCAAAAATGATGATGGCGCTGACTCTCTGAATGCAGCATGTGTATATATGTGTATGTGTGTGTGTGTGTGTGTGTGTGCGCGCACGCGCACATTTAAAGTCCCAGGATGTCTGCTCTCAGCATTTAACAGGGCCAGAAGGTGTAGAAGGACATCCAATTAACTCCCTCACTGTGGCTTGTGAAGTGTTTCACTTAGAGACAGATTTCTTTTTGGAACAAAGTGGTGCTAAATTATTTCACAGCTTACATGCTTATGCTTTTGCTCATGGTATAATGCAGAAAGCACTCAGTGTCATGCTGTTATGGTAAAATAATTATCAATAAGGTGGTTTGATTGAGTGGACTTGCTAGTAAGGTTTTTCATTTTATCCCTGATAAGCAACCCAGAGGCGCATGTGGCAAGGAAACACTTCCTGAGACAAGATGAGGAATAAACTTTCAGAGCAACCAGTCTCAAAAGGTATCTCATCCTCAGTTGAGTGATATCAGATAGTACGACTATAAATTAGTGCCTTCTATTACTGTGTGCTATGAGGTCAAAAGTGCATTTGCCGAAATAGGCATGAAGAATCATAAAACACTCACAGCTGACTCGGGTACTGTGGTATGAGACCATTTATTGCTGTAGAGGTCAATAGTAGTATTCTAAAATCAATGTGAAATTTCACAGGGAGCCAATGCAGTGGAGATAAGATAGGGGTGATGTGCTCGTATCTTCTGGTTCTAGTGAGGACTCTCGCTGCTGCATTCTGTACTAACTGAAGCTTGTTTATACACCTAGTTTTTTCTGGATCATTAAATGACGATATATTTCAAATTCAAATCAAATTCAAATTCAAATTTTATTTGTCACGTACACAGTCATACACAGTACGATATGCAGTGAAATGCTTAGGCGACTGCCCGTGACCTTAGAATAAAAACTATTTAAGACTATTTACACTAAAAGAATATAGCAAAGAACGTAGGAATAGATTTAACTAAGAATAAAATAATAAAATATATGTACAGTAAAAATATAAGAAAATAAAAATATAAAAAATATAAGAGAATAAGAAAATAAGAAAACCTGGGTGCAAATGTTTTTGGCAATATTTCTAAGGTGAATGAATGCTATATGATATTATCTACATGGGCCAGAGACAAAAGACTGGACTCTACAATCACACCAAGGTATTTTATTGTTGTACATGATGGAACATAAAGGCCATTTAAAGTTACAGAGTGATCAAAAAGCTTGCTTCTAGCTACATGTGGTCCTACGGCCATAACTACTGTCTTGTCAGGATTAAACAGAAGGAAGATAATTAACATCCAGTCTCTTATGTCCTTCACATATTGCTCAACTTTATTAAGCTGTTTTTTTCTCATCTGACTTTGCTGAGACAAATACCTGTGTGTCATCAGCATAACAATGAAAACTAATACCATGCAGTGGGCCTAAAACTGAACCCTGTGGAACACCTACTGTGTGATCAAAAGCTTACTTCTAGCTGCACCTGCTCTTTTTGTCTTTCCGGAATTAAGCAAAAGGAAGTTAATTATCATACAGTGTACAATGTCCTTAACACATTGCTCAATTTTATTTAACTTTATTTAAGCTGATGTCTCTCATCTGGCTTTGTTGGGACATATAACTGTGTGTCTTTACCATAACAGTGGAAAGGGCCGTAACTGAGCCAGGAAAGGGTACAGGCCTGATGCTCTATTTTCTTTTTCCTATAGTGCCCTAGACGTATAAACTGTGAATTTCAGCAATCATGAAGAATTTTTTTGAAGGGGATCTAACTTTCATTCTACTGTGAGACAACTTTCCTGTGTAAGGAGAGTGCACTATGGTCAAATGCCTTTAAATTGCCATAAATTATGCTGTCAACTCTTTTGTGGTGAGCTTTTTCCCAGTGCATGGCAGAGACAAGTGGAGAAAAGGAGTTTTGCTCCATTGTAGTGTAGTGAGTGCTCCTGCTTCAGAGACACTGTGTGTGTGCAATCTCTAAAGTGAATGGATTTCCTTCTGCCGGGATGGAAAAATAAAATATCAGTAAATGGCACAGGGATCATAAAAACCACTCAGGAGCGTTTAGATACTTTTACAGAAAATTTTATTTAGAAAATGCAAATTATTATGTGACTAGTTTAGATACTAGCTTGGATTAGATGGACAATTTTATTTTCAACAAACAGCAAAAATGTGTTATACCCCTCTGATGTTCTGGATTGTGATTGTGATTTTGGTTTACATTAATATACTTGTTCTAGTATATCATCATTTCTATATTATCATTCTATAAAACGTGTCTAATTGTTTTTATGATGAAGTTGCGTGTAAAGAAATATGGAAGGAGTCTCCAGTGTCAGTGCTTTGTAACAGTCAGAGGTAAAGCTGTAACTTGTTAAGACAAAGGTGTTTGAATTCTTTCTTCATTTCTTTTTAAGAATAAAAAGATCATGAGAAGGAGATTTTGAAAAGCATTAAGAATAAAAATCATTAACCTTATAGCAATGTTACAATAAATGAAAAAGTATGATATTATTCATTAATAACCGATAATTGGTATCAAGTTACTGTCATGTAGAGAAATTAAACCCACATACACAGGGTGTGTAGTAGTGTGTTTGGGTTGGGGTTTGAGGGCTGGGGCCAACTCATTTGCATTTAAAGCACAAACAGTGAATAGCCACATTTTGAAACAGGATTAAAACAGAAGGAACTTTGAAAAAGAAGACATTTTGGACAGTGCTAAGCCTTAAATTAAATTGTTAATAGGATCTTAAAGGTTTGGTTGCTTATCACTAGGATCAATAGGCACTTTAGATGATCCTGGAGCAATCAAGCATTATTGCACACCAGGACAAAATTGTGTATCATGAAGTTAAAGTTTGAAAGAACATCCGTCCATCGTCTACACCGCTTGTCCTAGCAGGGAATCTGGTGCCTATACCAAAAAACTTAAAGCACAAGACTGGATATGGTGCCAAACCATCAGAGGTCACAAACACACACACACACACACACACACACACACACACACACACACACTCATTCATTCATAACAATAGTACTACATTTCTGCTCAGAATAAAATAAAGTTCATCACAACATCCCTCTGTAATTAGTTTCCTGTAACAGCACCACACACACAGTGTTTTTACTGCTTATATATCAATATGTCAAGAACTTTTTCTTTTCAAAAGCAGAGTGTGTGAGAGTGTGTGACTGCCTGGATAAAAGTCACTGTTAATTATCTACAGGATTTGAGTTATTATTTATAGAACAGAATAGCTGCTGCTTTTACTTTTTTTTCAGCACACATTCTCTCAACGCAGCTCGTCAGACCTCATCAGTGAGTCACAGAAATTGAGCTAACCTTGAAAAGAGCTAAACCGCCTACATTACTTTATGATAATATAAAAATTATAGTTTCTATGGAAATTTAATTACTGGTGCGGCGATAATGATGTGAATGGAATCATCACAATTGTCAGCTAATTATAGCAGTTAATTATTAACAATGGAGAAGGAGCCATATAGGGAAATGTATTGCCTTCTTTATACGAGGTGTGTTCAAGTCAAAGCGAGACTTTTGATTTATTTCTCTATATAATCTCCTGCTACACTAATGGACGTATCCCGGTGTTTCACTAGTGCTTGGACACCATCAAGCTAGAAAAGTTTCTCAATACACCAGAGCTGTGATCGGATCTGATTCAATTCTGAAACGCCGGCCTCCCAGGAACTCCTTGAATTGCCCAATGGGAGGGTTGGAGTGTACGGGAATATGACTAGAGAATATTGAGTCCAAGATCAACCTTTAAATCTGTGAAACAAGGGATCGGAAAAAATATATAATTTCAGGATTCGTAAAGACTTTTTTATGATATCCAGTATACTGTATGTGCATTATATTTGCTAATGATGATCATTCAAATAGAGGACACAGTCACATTTTTTTATTGCATATCCCAGTTAGGAAGCCGGGGTCAGAGCGGAGGCTCAGCCAGGGTACAGCAGACAGGGTTATGGGCTGAACAGTGGTAACTCAGTAGTGCTGGGGCTTGAACGCCCGACCTTCTGATCAACAACCAGAAGGTCCTTGGGTTGGGTCCTTGAGCAAGGCCATTAACCCTGTCTGCTCCAGGGGCGCTAATAATGGATAACGGCTTGGCTCTGACCCCAGCCGACTAACATGAAGCTGGAATATGCAAAGGATAAAGAATTTGACTGTGCAGTGATGTATATATGATGAATAAAAGCACATGAATATCATGAAATATCATGAAAGCACCGTTGCCTTTCACCTCCAGGGGTGGGGTTTTGAATCTCGTCAATTACCCTTAGAGCAATGAGCGCTGGGGTGAAGTCACAGGTCACTGAGGCCGACCATTGGCCAGTGAGGAGAGATTAAGAAAAGATAATTCTGCGATGGATTGAAAAAAAAAAAAAAAAAAGTAAATACAATTTAGGCAAATATCTACGGGTTGAGTTTTTTTTTTTTCAGGATATACTCCGCATTATGGAATTTAAATGCAACATCCAGTTCTACAGCTGCGGCTTATGTAGCTCTTCTACAAATCTTACTCAAAGCTCTTAATTATCATCAGCATTCAGAACAATTAAATAAAATACGGAAAATTCAATGATCTCCAGAAGCAAACTTCAGTCTTGTTCCCCGATGATATCATAATCTTTATGTGTATATACTGTATATCACTACTGCATTACTATAAGTGGTAAATTACTAGAATAGTTTTTGAGTTCAAAGTCCATAATTCAGAGCAAATCCTGAACAAAAATCTAAAACTCTAACCAAAGATGTTTAGCTAAATTGTATTTACTTTACTTCACAGCACTCTCACTCCTACTCAGTCTCTATATCTCTTATGTTGTACTGGATGGATGCCAATCAATCGCAGGGCGCACACACACACACACACACACACACACACACACACACACACACACACACACACACACACACACACACACACACACACACACACACACACTCACACTCACACACACACACACACACACACACACACACACACAGACACAAACACTACACATCCTATAAACACACTACACAAATATGCATTACACACACAAACATT
>QNUK01000826.1:192500-223157 GCA_013621035.1 Clarias magur | reverse complement strand
CCTCATCGCTCATACGACCTGGCGATCGATCTTCAGCCAGGTGCGACACCACCCCGCGGCCATCTCTATTCATTGTCCACCACCGAGACGCAGGCGATGGAGGAGTATGTTTCCAGTGGACTTCGCCATGGTACCATCCGGCCCTCCTCCTCACCTGCCGCTGCGGGGTTCTTTTTCGTGAAGAAACGCGATGGTAGTCTACGTCCCTGTGTCGATTATCGGGGCTCAACAATATTACCATAAAGAACCGACATCCATTGCCTCTTACCAACTCTGCCCTGGACGCCCTCTCTGGTGCCACCATCTTCACTAAGTTGGACCTCCGGAGCGCCTACAACTTGGTGCGCATCAGAGAGGGCGATGAGTGGAAGACGGCCTTCATCACCCCCACAGGACATTACGAAAGTCTGGTCATCCCGTTTGGTCTCTGCAACGCACCTGCCGCTTTCCAACAGTTCATAAATGACGTTCTCAGAGACATGTTAGGCCGTTGGGTGTTCGTCTACCTTGACGACATCCTCATCTACTCCCGAACACTCAACGAGCACATCCAGCATGTCAGAGCGGTTCTAAAGAGATTGCTCGCCCACCAGCTGTACTGTAAGTTGGAGAAGTGCGCTTTCCACGAGCGCTCCACCACGTTCCTGGGTTTTGTCATCTCGCCCCAGGGTGTGGCCATGGACCCGCAGAAATTGGAAGTTGTGAGTCATTGGCCCCTACCCAAGACTCTTAAACAGCTCCAGAGATTTCTCGGGTTTGCCAATTTTTATCGCCGCTTTATCCGAGACTACAGTACCGTTGCAGCGCCACTAACCGCTCTGACCCGCCCATCATCTCACCCTTTCAATCTCACCCCAACTGCTGTCTCCGCCTTCCATGAGCTCTGTCGCCGCTTCACCACTGCTCCCATCCTCCTTCACCCCGATGCTGATAAACCATTCGTTGTGGAGGTGGACGCTTCGGATGTGGGCGCCGGGGCTGTTCTCTCCCAGCGAGGTCCAGACCAAAAACTGCATCCCTGCAGTTTTTTTTCCAAGAAATTTGACGCCACTCAGCAGCGATACGGAGTAGGGGACCGCAAGCTGCTGGCCATAAAGTGGGCCTTGGAGGAATGGCGACACTGGCTCCAGGGCGCCAGAGAGCCGTTCATCGTCTGGACCGACCACCAAAACCTCATTACAATCCGCACGTTAAAACAGTTGAACCCCAGACAGGCGCGATGGGCACTATTCTTTGAAAATTACAATTTCCACCTGTCATACCGCCCGGGGTCCAAGAACACCAAAGCCGACGCCCTCTCCCGACAACACGAGGAAGACGTCCCCCGGGCGGACCCCGCGCCTGTACTACCAACCACCAAGATCCTCGCACCGCTCAGGTGGGACCTGGAGACGAGGGTTCGCCAGGCACAAGCTACGGAGACCGCACCAGCAGGTGTGCCGCCTGGCCGACTCTACGTCCCCAACGCCATCAGGGCCGAAGTGCTTCAGTGGGGACACTCCTCCCCCCTTTCAGGACACCCCGGGAGACGGCGGACCCTACTGTTTGTACAACGTGCTTTCGGGTGGCCCAGTATGAAGAAGGACGTAGATGAGTTCGTCCAGGCGTGCCCAGTGTGTGCCAGGTCCAAGGACAGCAACAGACCATCACCCGGGGAACTTCAACCACTCCCGGTTCCCCGCCGACCCTGGACACACATTGCCGTTGACTTCATCACGGGCCTGCCGGTTTCGGAAGGAAAGGACACCATCCTCACCATCGTCGACCGGTTCTCCAAAGCTGTTCACCTGGTGGCCCTCTCCGGACTCCCGTCAGCTAAAAGGACCGCTGAGCTGATATTAGAGTCCGCCTGCATGGGTTCCCAAAGGACATCGTCTCGGACAGGGGGCCCCAGTTCACGTCCCGGTTCTGGAAGGCCTTCTGCCGTCTGATCAATTCCACCTGCAGTCTGTCCTCCGGTTACCACCCACAGACTAACGGTCAGACGGAGCGAACCAACCAACAACTGGAGCGCTACCTGAGATGCTTTATTGCTGATCGCCAGTGCTCCTGGGCCCGCTACCTCATTTGGGCTGAGCTGTCACACAACCTCCACCTATCTTCTGCCACCAACCTAAGCCCATTTGAGGTATGCTACGGCTTCCAACCTCCGATGTTCGATCATCAGGAACCGGAGGTGGAAGTGCCGTCGGCCCAACAGTTGGTTCGCCGGTGTCGACGGCTTTGGAGACAAGCAAACCACGCCATTCAAAGGCCAATCGCCGCTACACCCTGCAACATCGCCGTCGACACCCACCGGGACGAATGTACCAAGTAGGTGATAAGGTATGGCTCTCAACAAAAAACCTTCACCTGCAGACTGAGTCAAGGAAACTATCACCCAGATTCATCGGACTATACCGCATCAATCTCCGGATTAACCCTGTCACCTACCGGCTCCAGCTGCCTGCGGCGCTCCGGATCCATCCGGTATTCCACACCTCCCAGCTCAAACCCTTCACCACCTCACCTATGGTTCCACCCACCCACCCTGCTCCTCCTCCCCGTATGATTGAGGGTGGTCCCGCCTACACCGTTCGCCGGATCCTTGACTCACGTCCTCGGGGCAGAGGGCTCCAGTACCTGGTGGATTGGGAAGGTTACGGTCCCGAGGAGATCTTGGATTCCGGCTCGGTTCGTCTTAGACCCCGAACTCATCCGGGACTACCGTCGTCGGGTATCTTCCACCCCAGGACCGCCCAGAGTCGGTCCTGGACGGGGGGGTACTGTCATGCACACTCATAACACGACCGGCACTAGGACCCGGAAGTAATACGGTCGGGTTTCAGGAAGCATAAAGGAAACAAGATGACGCATCACATCGCTCAGTCATTGAGTTATGCCCGTGCTATCGCCGTCGCCTCGCTCGTCCAAACGTGAGTACTCACTTTCTTGGGTTATCGCTTCTGATTGGGTGTGTGTATTTAGAACGCGGGTTTATTTGTGTAAACTCTTGCTCTCGCTTCGGGAGAGTTCTAAGAATAACTTGCGTGGTTATCCTGCCTACTCGCGCTACTTCCGCGTTTGGGTTTACCATCCACGCTACAGGGCTAACTGCTAAGTCTTCTGCTTCATCTCCGGTTAGTCCGTGACACTCAGGGTGCAATTTCCACTCGCCAATCCACCTCCTGACAAGTTCTCGGGAGGTTATATAGGAAACCGGAGACTCCAGTGGAATCCCACATAGACACAGGAGAATATATTAAACACCACACAGACAGCAACCTGAGCTCAGGATCAAACCTGTGACCCTGGAGATGTGAGACAGCAGCGATGCCCACTGCACAAGCATGCTACCATTATGCTGGCTTTCGTGCATTTGTGTCCTTGAAATAAAAAAATGTTTTTTTAAAAAAGGCTTACGGTTAAAATACATGTCTGATCTGACCTGAAAGTGAACACATTTTTTCCTGTTATTTTATACTGTAAAAACCCATAAACCCATTGGCATTTTTCATTAACCTTTATTTTTCATAATCTTTACCACAAACAGTTATATATGATTTTATCAAGAATGTATGAATATGTACAAAACCAGTCAATATTTCCATACAGAAAGCAACATATTTAATGACAGATCCATTTTCTTTCATTCATCTTCTATACTACTTATCCTGTACAGGAATGCAGAGGTCTGGAGCCTAAGCAAGGAAAGTTCCAGGCACATTTCGAGCACCAACTGGACACATTGCCAATCCATCGCAGGGCACGCATGCACACACACTCATTCATCCACTATGGCCGATTTCAGGAACAACAATTAGCCTAATCTGCATGTTTTGGACTGTGGGAGGGAACCCACCACCAATCACGGAAAGAACTTGCAAACTTCATGCATACAGACCCCGAGGCGGGAGACGAACCCTTGACCCTCGAGGTGCAAGGCAACAGTGTTGACGACTACGCCACCACCAGTTCTCAGACGGAAAGAAAAATCTGAATTGGAAAGGAGCAAGAGTGACAAAGGTAGCAGGATAACTCTCATTCTCCAGCACGCTCAGTAAAACCTAACAGCCGTTTTACTTACAAGTACTGTTCAAGTCTTTGGCACATTAAATTCTATATAAAAGAAACTCTTATAAACGGCACTAAACACATAAAATAAACACAGTCCATTTTTGGTATAAAAAAAATTATTTGCTTAAAAAAATCAGTAGATCGAGGTTTGTGCAGTTATACAAGTAAAACAGCTGTTCATTCATTCATTTTCCATAACTTTCATCCCATGTAGGATCACAAAATTTTGGAGTACAGCACAGGATACACCCTAGATGGAGTGCCAACCCATCCTGAGGCACAAGCATGTACGCACACACACACACACACACACACACACACGTGCAACAAGCATTTAGGAAATGCCAACTATGCTACACTGCAAACCAGAGTACCCAAAAAAAACACACCAAACTCCACACACAGATCAGCGATAAGATTTGAACCCTCAACCCTGGAGGCATGAGGTGACACTGCCCCGGCACTTCCTATAGAAAAGAGCACTGAAGCTCAGCATGTGAATGAAGGTCAAGAGCTAACGTAATCGTTATCCACCTACGCCTACCGTACCTCAGCTCTACACCCTACACCCAGATCACTTTAGAATCTATATCAGTTGTTTAGATATAAAATCCTCTGTCGGTTGAGAAGCAATATGACTCCTGTTAATTTAATATCGAGTCAAGCTGTACTTCCTCATTACTGCTCTTGTTACAGAATAAACTAGACATTTAGGATTTAACCTGACCACAGATCTGTACATTTCCTTCTTAATCAATAAATCTGATTAACCCTTTCCAATCCGTGTGCGTGACATTAACGTTCGGTTCAGATGAAGGCGTGTCACACGTTGGTATTTTTACCCATCGTACAGATCGCCTTGTAATAAACCCCGTCGTCTCTTGCTGTCTGATTTATGTTCCTGCACACCATGTGTGCTGCCTGCCACCTCCCGTTCCCCTCCGTTACCATGGCGATACCAAGCCCTGTACCTGGAAAAGTACACTTCGGAACATTTTTATATATCCGCCCCTTCAAACCAAAGCTGGTTATAAGCTAGAATGCTTATACAGAGAATAATGCTATACTTTTTTCTCACACTACCAAGCCTATGCATGGTCTGTAATTACAGTAAGTGGATTATTTTCCTATGAATGCACACCCCAGGATGTGTTATTCAGTACACAGCAGCAGCTCTGACTCTGTGGTGTACGGTGAAATTTCACAAATGTAACGAAAAAAAAAGAATATATATATATATATATATATATATATATATATATATATATATATAAATAAAAGTTCATTAAGTGTGCAATTTTGATTTTTATCTATAATGAGCACATGTACACACGTGGACAAAATTGTTGGTACACTTCGGTCAATGAAAGAAAAACTCACAATGGTCACAGAAATAACTTTAATCTGACAAAGTCATAATAAATAAGAATTCTATGAATGTTAATCAGACATTGCTTTTCAACCATGCTTCAACGGAATTATTTAAAAAAAATATACTCATGGAACAGGCCTGGACAAAAATGATGGTACCCCTAACTTAATAGTTTGTTGCGCAATCTTTTGAGGCAATCACTGCAATCAAACGATTCCTGTAACTGTCAATGAGACTTCTGCACCTCTCTGCAGGTATTTTGGCCCACTCCTCATGAGCAAGCTGCTCCAGTTGTTTCCGGTTTGAAGGGTGCCTTTTCCAGACAGCATGTTTCAGCTCCTTCCAAAGATGCTCAATAGGATTGAGGTCAGGGCTCATAGAAGGCCACTTTAGAATAGTCCAATGTTTTCCTCTTAGCCATTCTTGGGTGTTTTTAGCTGTGTGTTTTGGGTCATTGTCCTGTTGCAAGACCCATGACCTGCGACTGAGACCCAGCTTTCTGACACTGGCCAGCACATTTCTCTCTAGAATCCCTTGATAGTCTTGAGATTTCAAGACACCCTGTGCCAGATGCAGCGAAGCAGCCCCAGAACATAACAGAGCCTCCTCCATGTTTCACAGTAGGGACAGTGTTCTTTTCTTGATATGCTTCACTTTTCCGTCTGTGAACATAGAGCTGATGTGCCTTGGCAGAAAGTTCCATTTTTGTCTCATCTGTCCATAGGACATTCTCCTAGAAGTCAACATGTAGTTTGGCATATTACAGTCTGGCTTTTTTATAATTTGTTTTCAACAATGGTGTCCTCCTTGGTCGTCTCCCATGTAGTCCCCTTTGGCTCAAACAACGACGGATGGTGCAATCTGACTGATGTTCCTTGAGCATGAAGTTCACCTTGGATCTCTTTAGTCTTTTTGGGCTCTTTTGTTACCATTCGGATTATCCGTCTCTTTGATTTGTCATGAATTTTCCTCGTGCGGCCACGTCCAGGGAGGTTGGCTACAGTCCCATGGATCTTACATTTCTGAATAATATGTGCAACTGTAGTCACAGGAACATCTAGCTGCTTGGAAATGGTCTTATAGCCTTTACCTTTAACATGCAGACTTGTGGTGTATTTGGAAAAAAGCAAGGCAATGACATAAAAAAAATATCATATTTTATTCTATTAGAATTCTACCTTTAATCTCAGAATTCTAAACTAAACTTCCAATAAACAGAATTAAACAGAATAAAAGTCAGAATTCTGAGGTTAACGTTGGAATTCTGCAGGAAAAAAATAGAATTAAATGTATTTGGACAGCCAGCATAAAAATATATTTGAATTCTGACTTTATTCTTAGAATTCTAAACTAAATTTCTCATTTTAAACTAAAGTCAGAATTTTGAAGGTAAAGTCAGATTTCTGCGAGAGAGAAAAAATGAGAATTAGATGCATTTGGAAAGAGCAATGCATTGACTATGGTTAGTTCATATGGAAGCGGTTTAGGTGCCACCATAAAAATAATAATTCTAAACTTTTTTTCAGGATTCTAAATTTAAACTCAGAATTTCCAAAGTCAGAATCCTGAGAAAACAGTCACACATTTATTTATTTACTGCTCTTTGGTATTCTTTACTGTAAGTCGAAATGTAATTTTATAATTTCTAAGGCCACATGCATCTACAGGATGTTTTTGTTACCATGTAAGACTTTTGCATGATTCTAACATACATTTGCAGTCATAATATACAGTGCACTTTTATAAATACTGTATTAATCTATATGTTATGTACTTTATATGTTAAGACATTTTAAATGGGAAGTATTAATTTATTAGCAATAACAACAAACATTTACAGGAGATGTATTATGCGAAATCCAATATTTAGTAATCTTTAGACATCCTGACTTCCAGTCTGTGTAAAAAAATAAAAAGGGGGCCAGAACTCAGTAGTAAAGGCTAGGCTAGCGAGTCGCGGCTAATTGCTAAAATGTCTAATCTAGCCTTCTTTAGCTGTTATTTGGGTTTTAACTGGTATATCTGAGGATGTCATCGTAAATTAACTATCTTACATAATGTATATTCTCCTCATATTTTGTTTATCAGATATGAACATTGGGGGTTGGGGGCTCATAATGAATGCCAAATACTTAATACATTTACATTATGACATAGCTGTCAGCACATCCTTAACCATAGCAATTATCTTTTAGTCTTATAAGAGCAGTTCACAGCCTCCGAGTGGCGCTGTGGTAAAGTGCTCGCCCAATCATACGAAGATCGCGAGTTCGATTCCCTGGTGATGCTGTAAACTCTCGCAGCCGGAGGTCCAGAGAGAGCTGATTGGCCGAGCTCTCTCAGAGGGGAGGGATGAGAGGTACTTAGTGCTCCTACATTAATCACGGCTCTACAGCCAGTCAGGGGCGTCTGTGAGCTCGCGCAAGCGGAAGGAGCGGACAGCGCTGTCCTCCGAGTGTGTTACTCCGCCCCCAACGGTGCAAGAGCGAGCAGTTCGGAAAGATGCGGTCGGCTGGTGTCACGTGGTTCGGAGGAAATACATGATAGCCTTCAGCCCTCCCCACTGAGTGGAAGTAGTAGCCTTAATGTGGAGCCCCCTAGTGACGGGGAGGAATTGTCTGTGACTAAATCCGAAAAAAAAAAAAAAAAAATTTTTATAAAAATAAGAGCAGTTAATGGTTATGGGCCAGTGGTTGGTGGGGTTTGAACCAGGTTTCCAATGCTTTAACCACATAGGTACAGTACCCTTGTCCAGTGTCCTGATCATGGACATTTCCAGTCCCTATATTCTGATTGGCTAGGGAAATGCACTTTCTTAAAAGGGTGTTTCAGGGCAGTTCATTTGAGAAAGAAAATCAAGCAGCCAGAATGCAGGATCTGACTTGTAGTTCAGCTGGAACATTAACACGAGTCTTTGGAGACCTCGAAGACTTATGTTATCTTGTTAAAAAAAAAGAGTATAATATGTGACCTTTAATATTTGTACTGTAGAGAGAGAGAGAGAGAGAGAGAGAGAGAGAGACTGGTTAGAGCTGACTGGATGCCTACAGCAACACAAATAACCACTCTTTATGACTGTGATGAGCAGAAAAGCATACATTTCAGAATAAAAGTGTCTGATGGGATACAACACTCACCTAAGGACAGGAATCTGGGGCTAACCAAGTGCTTGGTGGGTTTCCTCCGGTTTCCTCCCACAGTCCAAAGACATGCAGATTAGGCTAACCGGCGTTCACAAATTGCCCATAGCGTGTGAATGTGCATGAGAAAGTGTGTGTGTATGTGTATGTCTCTGGGTGCCCTGCGATGGATTGCCATCCCGTCCAGTGTGTCTACTGGGATAGGCTCCTACTGGGATAGGATACAACGGTAAAGACGATGAGTGAGTGAGTGATGTACGCCCTGAGCACTACTTGATGTCAGCGTTGGTAAAAGAAAAAGAAAATTCTGGATTCTGGAAGGCAGATAATCAGGGACAATTTCGAGAAGGTCAACAGGAACTGCGTGCCATGTGTGAGGTCAAACGCACAGCAACCATTTGTTTGCATGCATTAGCATAACTGATGAGCAGAGGGACAGGCTCTAATTGTGAACTTGAAAGGTTAAGATTCTGAAGCGCAAGGTTCGGTGGCGTCGGGTCAGAGTTAATCTGGTGCAGTTAGGAAATGTTTATCTGCCTCGGTCTATAGCTGGTACGTATGGAACGGAATGGAACGAATACAACACGACCCCTCGCTCCGAGAGGATATGTCGGATAGTGCCGCTGTCGGGTTGTGTTCGACCCCTGCAATGAGCGTGGGTTATTTTTAGGTGTTTACACACACACACACACACACACACACACACACACACACACACACACACACACATAAAGACAGAATGAAATCATGACTTTTACCTTTTGTAAGAAATTAAGACTTTTGATCTTTCTTTTTTTTTTAATAAATAAAAATGACACACACACAGTTCTATAAACATAATTGAAACCATTATTCTACATATTTCAGTAAATACAAAACGCCAAGGGATTTATGCTCGATACCTATTTTGAATGAATTATGTTCAATAAACCGCCACTGCGAAGGCTGTGCAAAACTTTCATGACATTTATTATGTCTGAAAATTGTCCACCTTCATAATGTATCGATATTACTCCGTCTCAAAATTTTCATTTATATATATATATATATATATATATATATATATATATATATATATATATTTTTTTTTTGCTAACTAAAATCTCCATGGCAACTTCTGTCACTTTTGCATGGCAGGACACTCGGCACAGATGTGGACGCGGCTCTCCTGCCTCGAGTGACCACGACGGGTCATGATCCCGGAGCGAACTGTGCAATGATCCAAAAGTCAGCCTGGAAGCTGGAAAACACTCTGGCCGCCCTGGAGCGTTCCTGCACACACCAGTGGAGAGAGGCATGACCGGAATGGCTTTGTGTGTGTGTGTGTGTGTGTGTGTGTGTGTGTGTGTGTGTGTGTGTGTGTGTTTTTTTTAATCAAGCCAAATCAGTTTGCGCTCATAATATTCATAACTCTAGTGTGTGTGTGTGTGTGTGTGTGTGTGTGTGTGTGTGTGTGTGTGTGTGTGTGAGATGGGTGAAAAAATTTGGCATTGCTCCTGACTTTGGATTTACACTCTATAAACTCTGTCTAAGGGCAGTCTGCAATTTGTGCCTGGTGTTTTTTTGTTTTTTTACCTCCTTGAAAGAACTTATTCATATTTTTCTTGCTTCAGCAAAAGTGCGAATAGATCGATGTCGCTGCAGGCCACCGACTCACGTATATGTGTTTAACGTGGCGCAAAATGAAAATACATCATAAAAAGGAGCGTTTTTATATTCTTAAAGGCTCATTTAGGGATTTGCAAAACAAAGGCCTGCTTCTTAGCAGCCAGAAAGGTGTTGAAATGATCAGCTTTAACCAAAGTCCACAAGTGCGAGTACATTTACAACACTCTCGAATAGCAAATTAGCAGAAAACAATGGAAGGAAGAAAAAAAGAAAGAAAGAAAGAAAAAAACACACTTTAATTCTTCGTTCGATCGCCTTTCGCTCAAATTACAGTACGGTGCATTATGCAGTGTTCAATACAGGTGTGAGAACGATTCCTCATGCTCCCATCCTGGAAAATACCTGTTCCATCATTGAAGAAAATCCCTCATAACCTGGTCATTCAGTACATTCAGGTGGTCAGCTGATTTATTTTATTGCCTAGTCTAGACCTGGGCAGTCCCGGGTCATAACCCCGCCTCCAGAGGCTTGTACAGTGGACGCTATGCATGATGGGTGCATCGCTTCATGCGCTTCCCTTCTTACCGTGACACGCCCATCCCTCTAGGAAAAGGTCAGTCTGGACTCATGACCCTTTTCCATCACTGAAATTAAAGTTTTTTTTTTTTTTTGTCTCATTACCAAGTGGTGTTCTTCTCTCTACACAGCTGTTTAGTCCCAGTCCTTTGAGTTCTCATCACATCGTGTCCATATTCACACGCCTTTACTTTCACTATTAAACATTGCTCTGATTTCTGGAGGCAGTCTACCCGGGTCGTACTGTACTGTACATACCTACATAGTCCAGCAAGGAGACCCATCAAGACCGGAGGAGAGACTCGAACCGTCCACCCTGAAGGTGTGAGAGCTGCTCATGAGACCCAGTGGAGATACCATTTAAAAAGTAAGTCGCGACAATAATTTCACGCTACAGTATGCGATACTTTTAAAAAGTTTTTGCGTTTTCATTTCCATTGCTGCGAGCCTTGAATTGTACTGTATTTTTTTTTTTTTTTTTTCAAATATAAGGTTATGTTATGTTTCTCTGACAAAAGCCCTAATCCTGTATGAGGTCAGTGCGGCTAAATGCTTCAATACCTCGAGTTCAGACACGCACGCTAAAACAGCTTTATAAAAACACATACTGTACACCACCGCGTGCATCTCCTCCATTCTTCCTCTCTCTACACACATTCACGGAGGTTATAACAGAAACGCTGAAAAGATGAAAAACATCCTTTCGAGCGGCATAAAAGCGATAGCCTGGAGGTGAGTAAATTACCGTTATTGAATAAAAGCCTTCGAGAAACGCTCTAATGGATTGAAGACATCCCTTTATATAGTCGTTTCAATCAAGTCAAATCTACTCGAGCCGAACTCACTGATGTCTCCTGCAGGAAAAAAAAAGAGATATATAAAAAGCACAGATTACAGCCTAAAATATAGATTTAATCAGACAGGCCTATTACATTAAACGGACCGGTTTTCGAATATCATGCTGGAATAACGACAAGTGAAACCTGACTGTTTCTTAAAGACGAGGTTAAAGACAGTCGTCCGTTCAGTACCTCAGGGCTGAATAATCATCCAATCATTCGCATTCACAGCTGCCAAAGCATTAAGAAAATACAGTAGAGGTGAAAGTGAGGAAAGGCAACGAAATTCGTTTTTATCTTATTAGCATACGAAACCACTTAACTATGCGTCTCATAACGCTGCGGTACAGCTCAGGAGCTACAGTCCCGGTTCCTGATGCGTATCACATCATCTCGATAATGTGATACGATTATTAATAACAAAACATCGTGTACCGTATGCCTGTCTTCACCCTCGCCCCCTTGTTTCTTCACATTTTGCTTCCAAAGAGCCAGTGTATCATGGATCTGGTTATGTTATCGTGAGGAATAGCTTCCTGAAGCTTCTCCAATATTTTTTTTTTTGACTTTCATTTTTGAGGAATGTTTTTTTTTTGTTTGTTAAGCCACCATTCAATGTGACCATTCAAGCATAAAAAAACCACATCTAATTTAAGGCATAAAAACAGGTGAAAAACAGGTGCAGGTGATGCCAGATGATCAGGCGATGATTAGTGTACCAATGATGCTGAATGCTGAGAGGTTGAAGTTGACGAGAGGGGAAATGTGGTCGCTGCTGAGGATGTTACAGTCACTCACTCACTCATCATCTATAGCGCTTAATCCTGTATTCAGGGTCACGGGGAGCCTGGAGCCTATCCCAGGAGACTTGGGGCACATGGCAGGGTACATCCTGGACAGGGTGCCAATCCATCGCAGGGCACAGACACACACACATACACTCACTCATTCACACACTACGGGCAATTTGGGAACGCCAATTAGCCTAACCTACATGTCTTTGGACTGTGGGAGGAAACCGGAGTACCCGGAGGAAACCCACCAAGCACGGGGAGAACATGCAAACCCCATGCACACAGAGACGGGAATCGAGTCTGGCCGGGGATCGAACCCGGACCCCGGCGGCGTAAGGCGACAGTGCTAACCACTACAGCACCGTGCCGCCAGGATGTTACATAATCAACAAATAATTCAATTGTATCTTTATCTCACGGTTAAACTTTTGCTCCTACTTCGTTGTATACAGTACACACGTGGACAAAATTGTGGGTACCAACAATTTTGTCCACGTGTGTAATTGTTTTATCTCTTTGTTTGCTTGATTGGTTTTAGCATTGTTATGATTAACACCTAGTGTTCGACCCATTGTAGCTCTAATACAGTACACATGACTATACTGTATGCTTTTCGATACAATTTGTACCGTTTTGCAATTTCATTTTTTCCGGTCAGATCGGATCCGTATTATAATTGAATGAATTTGATCTCATGCGAATGTGGACGCGTACGGTATATTCTTGTATGACAAGCAGTGAGTCAGCTGTATATGTTAAGATATGATATATGCTCTTGTTTTAGCTGTTGCTCCCACTGCTATGAACTCCCTGTGCTGCCAGTGCGAAAAGTCATATGGATTCTGATCTGACCATTCTATACATTTTGGAACGAGGATTCTTGGCATTTGGCCTCAGGGGTACAGCACCACACTGAATAATTGAAGTAATAATTCCCAAGAGGTTTGACGGCAGTGTGGCATTAACCATTAAGGAATTACAGCCATTCTTATACATATGCACTAAATAATGGGCATAAATAATGGAACACACGGCTGACAAGCAGGTGCAGGGCCAGGTGTGGCCTGTTCCCTCGTTACTCCATGACTAATCAAGCAGATTAAAAGCCTGGAGGTGGTTCTGAGTGTTACATTTGCATTCGGTACTGTTGCTGTTCACTCAAACTCTCAACTTGAGGTCCAGAGAGGTGTCTATGCAAGTGAAGGAGCTCATCATTAGGCTATAAAAAGCAAACAAACAAACAAACAAACAAAATCGATGTGATGCTGTCCAGACGCCAAATGCTAAAAATTTTTTAAAAAGTCTTTCTTCCAAGCGTGATTAGTATCTGTGTCGCATTAGAGTAAAAAATCTGAACTGAGACGAGGTTGATAATATGAACAAAACCCTAAAGTCTGTATACATAAACTGCCAGGAAAGCAGAACTTAGACCGATAGATAGACACGTTAGTGTTTGATCCTGGAGGAAATTTCAGAATAAGGGAAGTTGATATGTGTGTCTGTTTAACAAGAGATGATCTACAGCGAATTGCACTCGCAGTTGGTTCCTCACAATCCTCCGACCATTATGCCCTCTGACTCTATGCTAAGCGTGAAGCTAATTGTTCATTACTGTACAGATGTCAGGTTATTTCAGGTTATTTCAAGAAAGATGTCCTTGGGAAAAAACAAAACAAAAAAAACATCCAATTTATTTAAATATACTCTTTTTTTTCCCCCCTTAAGTAGACAAAGACAAGTGAGACGCTACTGTATATTTAAATGAATGTCATGGGTGCTTTCATAAGTCAGCTCACTCACTCATATCATTTTATTCTCTACGCAGGACCAGAGGTGGGAATCGAACCCTGACCATGGAGGTGTGAGGCGACAGTCCTAACCGCTACGATTTATCTGTATCTCTTGAAAAGGGAAATAAGCAGTATTTTCAGGATTTCTTACACGGAGCGTCTTCGTGACGGAGGAGCTTGCTGTGTATCGGTTACATGTAAAGCGACGCTGCTGGTGAGGGATTACACCAGTGTAACGTGAGTGATAATATACCCAGTATTCCCACTTCCCCACATACGTAACAACCCACTCCAGCATGCTTAATTAACAAACTCTGGTTGAAACTGTGATTAAAGTTACGCAATATCTTGTAGCGTTGCCTAAGGATTCTTTTCTTTTTCTTAGTTATTTATTTATTTATTTATTTATTTATTTTTCAGATCACAGTTGTGGAATCACCTTCCTCTAAGCGATTTCCTCGCTGCTGCACTGTTAAACCCTTAATGAGCGCAATCAGACAGGGCGAAGCACGGAACTTACTAAATTCTTTTATATGGTTTGTGTCATCTATTCACCAAGCAGGACCTTGGCTGCTCTCCCCGCCTACTGAAAATTACATTCCCCCACACAGGCACTTTTCTCAAAGATGAGGTTAATTGAACCTGTTTAGTCGGGAGCTGTTACTACTCAGCTGACTCACTGATGAATCATTACAGTAGCTGCCAAAACATTACCATTTATTACAAAATAAACAAATACATTTTGGGCCTATAATGCACGAGGGCGTTCGAGTCAAACCGGGACTTTTGATTGCGCAGAATAACAGAATGCAGTCATGAGAGTAAAAACGCATCCTTTTTTCTTTATCTTTATCCTTTATTTCTCTATATAATCCCCTGCTACACTAATGCACTTCTCCCAGTGTTTCACTAGTGCTTGGAAACCAATATTTCACATATGAAAAGCTGGCCTACCAGGAACTCCTTTAATCACCCAGAGTCAGGTCAGGACTGTACGGTGGATGAAGCAATAACTTTGAGCCGAGTTTCTGTAATGTGCAAGTGGTGTTGGTGAATGACTGTGCACAGTTCCCACAGACAGCTACGTCTCTTCAGCAAGGACCAAGGACGTTCCACTTGTTGAATGTTCACGGGAATGAGTGCATGTATAGGATTCTTTAAAACGTTTGCACCATTCAATTGTTCTCCTGGTCCTGGTTTGACTTGAACGCCCTTCGTTAAATATTTAAACTACAGTTTTTGTTAGTATGCTTCATATTTAACTGGCATGTTGAGCCTCATTATCTTATACAGAAAAAAAACAAGGCTTATAAAAATAAAAAAAAGGTGTTACAGTATAGGAGGCACGGTGGTGTAGTGGTTAGCACCGTCGCCTTGCACCTCCAGGGTCCGGGTTCGATTCCCGTCTCTGTGTGCATGGAGTTTGCATGTTCTCCCCGTGCATGGTGGGTTTCCTCCGGGTACTCCGGTTTCCTCACACAGTCCAAAGACATGTAGGTTAGGTTAATTGGCGTTCTCAAATTGGGCGTAGTGAGTGTGTGTGTGTGTGTGTGCCCTGTGATGGATTGGCACCCTGTCCAGGCTGTACCCCACCTCTCCAGGGTCCCCCGTGACCCTGAATACAGGATTAAGCGGTATAGATGATGATGAGTGAGTGTTACAGTGAGTGCAGGGATGAAGTTCGGAAATCGTTCATTAACATCTGTCAGTATTAGCATCCAAAACTATTAGAAAATTTGGCAGTAAAGAAGTTGGTGAGATCTCCTTACAAGCGCTGCAGCTTTATGAGTTGTAGCCAGTTTCCAAAATGCGACGCTGATGTTAGTTGAAACCCATTTTTCACTTCGTATTCGTCTCTATTCGTGAATGATTCGATCAACACCGCTACAGTATTCAGAGCTCGGCGCCTGTTTAGCGTGACACGTTTCACTGCAGTCTTTTTCCACCGGCAGCACATGAAATCGCAGCTATCGGAAAACATTAATGACATCCGACGCGAGCGGTTTCACAGATCATGCTCCAACATATTTAGATCCTTATTTTAGCGATCACGTAGTTCGCCCTGGAACAATCTCGGAGCGATCATTTGCCTCATGCAGCAGGTATCCACGTAGGCAAATGTTCTCAATAATGGTTAGATGCGCGCCACGTGGGACATAGCATGACCGCCTGAGGAAATGCATCAGGCTTTAATTAGCGACTTCAGCCCGGTTCAGAACAGGAATCAGGCTTGTTCTTGCTCATGCAAGAAAATTGATTGCAGTTTCCCATGATGCTTTGCACGCCTAAGCTCACCATAAGAGCTCACTCTTTCACTGAGCAATCATGTTTGGCCTGGAAGATCTCTAGGAAACTCAGACATGAACCAGATGTTAATGAGCACAGTCTGACTTATCTTTATAAGTCTATCAAAGGGTGGCATGGTGATGCAGATCACACCTCCTGGGTTTTGGGGTCGATCCAGACAAAGTTTCCCAAGTTAAAAGTAGACTCAAGACGCATCTCTTTAATCTGGCATACACATAATTAATTTCTTTACCTGATACTCCAGTCCATCCATCCTGAATGGCAACCAGGCTAATTCTTTTCACCTGCTCTTTATTTTTCCACCCATCCCGAGGCATCTGGAGATCGTGCCAGCTTCGGTAGACAGAGGCCGACCCAGCGAGGTTCCTGAGGCATCCAGAGAAGGACCTGCTCCAGCTGGATTCTGCTTCATGCTGGTTTGGAGCTACACATGCTGCTCCTGAGCTCCCAGTGATCCAGACCCCCATCTGCCCTCTGCACCTGCTGACTCGTCCCTGAGCCGAACTGGACTTTGTGTTCATTTAAATTAACTTCTGTTATATCGAACTTTCATCTGCATAACACACATGATGTTATACAATTTCTGTTATCACCCAGATGAGGATGGGTTCCCTGTTGAGTCTGGTTCCTCTCAAGGTTTCGTCCTATTGCCATCTCCTTGCCACTGTCGCCGTCACCCTTGGCTTGCTCATCTCATTATCTAGACACATTTGTCTTACACATATATACACTTCCATAAATTTTCTCTTTTCATTTCTGCGAAGCTGCTTTGAGCCAATGACCATTGTTAAAAGCGCTATAGAAATAAAATTTAATTGAATTGAACTGAGAGAACAGCAACATTATGATATCCTTATTTATTTATTTATTTATTTATTTATTTATTTTATCCAAGCTGATGAAGCTTCAAGGTCTTGCTTAAGAGGCTGAAACGCTCGCAGCACTAATCCAAAAACACTTTCTCTAAGCCACTGTCTGATTATTAGATGATATTATCCCGAATAACGTCTTAATAAAATCCAATCATTTCAACCATCAAGACGCTTTGAACCGTCGTCAAAACACCCGGAAGCAACTGAAACGACCTCTGAATTGTGCAAAAACACCAAAAGTGACACTGTGGAGCTTCAGCATAAAGAACCTGATGAGAATATTGGATTAGTTTTTGGGGGCCAGAACACGATAAAAAAAAAATTTTTTTTTTAAAAGTGTCTGATGGTCAGTAAGGTTAGACGGTGTCGTGTCTGGGAACTGAAGCGTGATCTCTAACCTCGGCGTCTGTTTCTGTCTGCAGGATACAAAGTATTTAGGAGCGCAGACTGAGTGAGAAACTCCGAAAACAAGTTGAACTTCAGGATTCTATCGCACCTGGACAGTGAATCTGCTCGGGAAATTATCACAGAGTTTGCAGAGTAAAAAAAAAAAAAGAGATGTGACATATACTGTATGTACATAGTACACGGGTCTAAAGTTTCTGATTGGAGCCCATCTGTTGTTTTTCAGAAAGTTTCTCACGAAGTAGATTGTAGATGTACCTTATAAATAATGCAAACACCTCGCTCGCCCTGCTCTGATTAGTAATATCGAGGAGCGTGTATATCATGGAGACTCGCTGAAACAAAAAGCCAACAAAAAAATCTTGACATTTAACGTTATGTCCTAATGCGGCTCGAATGTCTTTAGTACAAAGCAAGCAGCAGGTATTGCCTTATTTGGAATTTATTTGTATCTATTTGTTCGTTCGTGCTGTGTACTGTAATTCCAAGCTTGCAATCACAGTCCGATCAGCTTCAGTGTTTCACTCTTTTGTCTCTTTTCCACACTGGGGTTTTGCATTCTTGTTAGAATTAAACATTGCATCAGGAATGTTACTTCTGCATTTTGCTATAATCAGCAAGGCGCATGTTGCAGTCGTGCATCACTGAAATGCAATCAGTACATTGACTGTAGCTTGATCAGCGAGGCGTTGCCTTCTAAAACACCACAAGCAAAGCGAATGAAATTCATCATGCACCGGATTTCACTTTTATTAGAGCGTTGCACCCTGCAAAAGTGCCACACTGAAATGCGATCACTGTTTGTCCTCAGAGAAGGACAGCAGAGCATGAAAAAGTCATTTTTCCAAAGACATACAGTCTTGTGCAAAAGTTTAGGCACCCCTTGATAAATAACTGGTTTTGGTGATTTTAACACAGTCAATGGGACAAGTGGAAACATTATTGTGGCACCGTGCAAAACTTTGGCCACCCTAAGAGGTCCAGAGTCTCATTCTTTTTTACAAGGTTTCAGATCTTAATCAGCTCGTTAGATCCGATTCATGGCAACGGCTGTCATTAGTAAATGTCAATTTCAAAGATTTAACAATAAAGAATGTAATTTAAAAAAAATATCGAAATCACCAAAATATGTTACTTATCAAGGGGTGCCTAAACTTTTGCATAAGACTGTATATATTAAAATGATCTTTTTTTTTTTATTATTTAAAAAAGGGGTTTCTTTATACCTCATTCATTGGTTGTTGAATCCAGCTTTTTAACATACAGTAATTACTGCTAAAATATGATAATCTACCAATGGCGGTCCTGGTGGCTCGGAGCCCAATGCAGTCGATCCCGGAACATTCAGCAAGTGGAACGATTGTCCTGTGGGAGCTGTACACACGATCATTCACCAACACCACTTGCACATCACAGGAACTCGACTGCGAGTTATAGCCACATCCCTTGCACAGTCCTGACCTTGCTCCAAACTATTTCCACATGTTTGGAGCGTTAAAGGAGTTCCTGGGAGGCCAGACAAGAAGCAGTCAGTCCGATAATGGCTCCGGCATATTGAGAAAACGTTTTTACCTTGATGGTATCCAAGCCCTAGTGAATCACTGGGATATGTGCGTTAGTGTAGCAGGGGATTATTTAGAGAAATAAATGTGTTCTGTTACTCTGGACAATCAAAAGTCCCAGTTTGACCTGAACACCCCTATAAAAATATCATACAGTTCACAGCATGGGGTGAAAGATACGGTCAAATCATGCATCGTGTCATACTAAATATCCTAACAAACAGACCAGCACTAGAATCATGCGGCACATCACAAACCATACATGTGTGATGTGATGTGATGTGATGTGATGTGATGGTTGAGGGCGGACCTTTACTTTAATAGATCACGACAAGCCGTCAAGGACTTCCTGAGCGCTAACCCTTCTGCTTATATAATGTATGTTATGTAATTTTTGTACATAATGACTTCAGGACATTTTTATTAAAGCATGCCGTGTCAGAGTTGAGCTGAAGACCGGGGAAATGATTGAGAAAGCTCAGGGCTTTGACTTTGTGTCATATTTCGTGAGAGCGTGTGGAGATCTGGTGGATATTAGCGTACAGCCTCGGCCAAATGTTTCGTGAATGACACAAATATAAATTTTCGCAATGTCCGCTGCTTCTGTGTTTTCAGATCTTCTTGTCAGACGTCACTATGATATACTGAAGTACGATTACAAGCGTTTCTTACAGTAAGTGTCAAAGACTTTTATTGACAATTTCATTAAGTTTATGCAAAGAATCAGTAAAAAAAAAAAAAGCGCTCACCTTTTCTTTTCTAGGCAAGCTTTTTTTGCCAGATACCCAAAACAATGATAAAGGGGATTCATGAAAGTCAATGACTTTCCCCCAGTGCTCAGCAGTTCAATCCCTGTATGAAGGTGAGCGCGACCATCAGTCCTGTGTCATGCCAACAGTAAATAAAGCATTCTGAGACCATTCATGTGTGGGGTCGCTTCTCACCCAATGGAGTGGGCTCACTCACAATTTTGCCTAAGAACACAGCCATGAATAAAGAACGGTACAAAAATATCCTCTGAGAGCAACGTGTCCCAACCATCCAAGAACGGTTTTGGTGACAAACGATGCCTTTTCCAGCATGATGGAGCTCCTGGGCATAAGGCAATAGTGATAACTCAGTGGCTCGGGGAACAAAACATTTGGGGGAATTTTGGGTCCGTGGCCAGGAAACTCCCCAGATCTGAATTTAATCGAGAACTTTGTGCTCAATCCTCAAGAGGCGGGTGGACGAACAAAAACTTTGCTTATGCAAGAATGTGCTGCCATCAGTCAGGGTGTGGCTCAGACGTTGGTTGACTCTTTGCATGAACTTGATATAATTGTCAGTAAAGTCTTTACCCGTGTATACCACAGTAAGATTTGACGAAAAAGATCTCAAAACCCTGAAGCAGCAGACTTTGTGTAAAATTCATATTTGTATCATTCTGAAAAACCTTTGGCTACGGCTGCACCGTACTTTTTTTTCCTCCCACACTTAAATACTTCAGTGAAAGCCTATACCCATACCCCGCAATCCATTCTGTATGTAGCCAGTAACACTTTCATTTCTTCATTTTGCATTCTTAGATTCCGCCATTCTCCGCCACTCGATATATGGCCGCGCATAAATTCTTAATAAACGCCTATAGTTAGCGCCGTACGTGAGAAGCACCCATAGATTATTCAGCGTACACAGACGTATGGAAGGCCCTCAGTCACGAGGGAACGCGGCGCACGACCATGCGTGCGAGAAACCGCGTTTAATTTCCTCCTAATCTTCTTCGTTCCTCAAGGAGAGCGATGTACAGTATAATTAAAGTTTATGGGATTGCCTGGCAGCTGACACACACACACACACACACATACACACACACATCTGTCAAGTTCCTGTTGTATTTTAAGAGGTTGATTAAATGTGTGACACGCAGATTTGATATTTATTTATCATTTTCCGTAAGGAGTCTCCAGCGTCAGTGCTTAGTTTCCAGTTTCCATACGAGTTGTAAAATCAAGTTTTTCAAATCAGGAACATCTCCGTACCTCTGTGACATAAAAATTTGAGAGGCCTTTTTGCTTGCAGTAGAACCTGGCGAGAGAACACCTGATTATACAGTAGCTGCTGTTAGGTACGGTACCAGTCAAACGTTTGGCCACACCTACAGTATTAATTCCTAAAAATGTTTTGGGTTTAGTGATTTATTTTCTACATTCCAGAACAATACTGGAGATTTCAAAACTATGAAATAACACACATGGAATTAGGTAGTTACGTATGCATTCTCACGCCACTGAAATTCCTTCGGGATCACTCCTATTCCAAACGCGCTGTTTCGGTGTCTTTATCATTAAATGAGCTACTGCAGCATGGCCCTCTGCCTCTCTGCCTAGTGGTGCAAAAAGGGACTTCACTGAAAATGACTGCCGCGCATGGAGTGACATCATACCAGGCAGAAAACTTGAACAGCATGCTCATTTATGGACAAAAATTCAAACGAAAGGGGATCTTTTTTTTCTCCCTCATATTTTGTCTGTGCACACAAAGACTCTAGTTTGCATTTTGAGCACATCGGGCAATGAGTTCTATCATTTCTGTAGCAACGGTGGTCACAGTGGTGGCTCAGAGGGCTAAGGCACTGAGTTACTGATCGGAAGATCGGCGGTTCATGGCAACCAGCTCAGCCAGGTTGCCATTGTTGGGCCCTTGAGCAAGGCCCTTAACCCTAACTGCTCCAGGGGCGCTGTACCATGGCTGACCCTGCGCTCTGACCCCAGTTACACTGGGATATGCGAAGAAGGAATTTCACTGTGCTGTAATGTATATGTGACAAAATAAAGGCTTTACTTTACTACCCTGACACCCAATCTTCCTTGTATCTCATCCAGGAGTTGGGACCGGCAGCAAAATGGTATGGGTGTAAAGGGCTGTGACCAAGAGCCCAACAGAAGGCAAGCCGGCGCTAGTGGGGCTTGAACCCCCTGACTCTCCAAACATCAACCCTGACAATGAAAGAATGAAAATCATGACTTGTTCTTTATATCATAAAGTCTGCAAACAATTATGACTAACTGCATCACATAACGTCCAGTAATTCAGGAAATTCATCTGAAATTGTTTCTACTGTACACGTTTTTGTACATTTCTCATATGTTTTCTGATCCGACTAGAATTTCAGCTGATGCTAATTGCCAAGAAATAAGATTACAGGCTTCAGGGTCCAGAAGCTCCAAAAGACTAAAGATGGTCTCTAGTGTATAGAGAAAGTCGGGTAAATATTTTTTTTTTTTGTTGCAAATACATCTTTCATTTAGAGGAGCAAATATGTGGTGGTGCTAAACAGATGGTAAAGTCTAAGCTGTCTAAGCCAAGAGTTTCATGCATTTATTAAATGTATGTATTATACCGCAGCGCTGTCGAACATTCGGATCTCGCCGGTCAGACGTTTACGATTGATTTCTTTTTACAGCGGCTCTGACAGCAATTCCAGCCGCGCTGTTTGGCTTTGCTGCAATTGTTTTCTGGGGTAGAAATGTACACGTAACTTTGATACGGTGTTGTTTTCCGTTAGAAGGAGTCTCTGAAGGTAGAACTTAAATTTTTTCGATCTCTAACATGCGACATGGTGTTTGACGTCTCCTGTTAATGTTAATCGGTTTCACGCATTCTTTAACAAGGAAATAAAAATAAAAAATTCTCAAATTCTAACTTTGAAACAGTTGAAGTTAGCAACTTGAAATTTTTCGCGAAGCAAGATGGGTCATATGTCATATGTTGCATAAACTTTAGAAGTAGCCTTTTGGCCGCACACATTGTCTGTATTATATGTGTAACATAGAAATAAATACAATCAGCACCGATACTGCGTTTTGGTCGTATTTTCTTGTCCTGATTGATCACATTTGTTCCATGAATTGAGAAACGATTGGACAGAAACGGTGTAGTTGAAGCATGGACACACGAGCTCAGATCATGTCATTCTAGGTCGAGGTTGCTTGGTTTTAACCAGGCATGTGTTTGTAGTCAAAAAACGCATATTTCGTAATATCTTGTCACCATCTATGTTATTGGCCTTTTCCAGCATTGTGTTGTCTGTCTCGATGCAATTCAAGCTCTTAGAAGTGGGTATTTTTAAACTACTCTTTTCCCCATCTTGCTTCTACAGGCCATCTGTGTCCCTCTCTCTCCTCTCGTCACCCTTACAGAACGCCAACTCTCCTCATACTCTCATATCCATGTGTAAACACACAGACACACACACACACACACACACATACAGCGTCTTGTGCGGATCCACCCACACTCTCCTTTCGCAGACTTGCTGCCACAGTAACTTTGAAAGCTGCCCTCCTAACTGCAGAACTCTAAGACATCAACAGATGATAATCTCTAGTCACCAAACTTCCTGTGTGATTTTATCACGCCGAAGGAGTTAGTACTTTATTTCAATGCAGCACCTAGTTTGGTTGCTAACTCCAACGAAGCAATCAGAAGTGTAAAACCAATGTGAAGTGGCACAAGGTTCGACAGACCCACGCCATCATTGGTAGATTGGATGTATGAAATCTACTCGCGAAATTGCCACCCACGGACAGGCCTCCAATAGAAGTGGAATTGGCGCAGCTCTCTTGGAGTAAACATTGGTCTCATTTCAATCTGCCGATAGATAACCTTACATCTAGCATGAACTTTCAGGATGGCTTCAGGTGTCCCAGAGCACACTCTAGGCCATTTAACCTCAGAATACTCTATGGTACAAATGAGTGTATGTGGAACTGTCATCGTAGCCTAGGTGTAGTCCCAGAGGGTATTCACATTGATTCGAGATCCAACTTTATGACTGCTGACAGGTCAACTATACAGCATTGATCACCAACAAACTGGTGACAGGATCACGGGCACCAAAGGCTCACCCTTTGGCCACAGGGACTAAAGGCCAGCCGGTCTGGTCAGATCCCACAGAAAAGCCAATGCAGCACAAACCACTGAAAAAGGTTAATGCTGGCAATGATAGAAAGGTTATCAGAACACCCAGTGCATTAAGGCCTGCCATGTACAACGATTCAAAGTTGTTAATCAAATTCCCCAGATCCCAATCCAACCCAGCACATATAGGATGCACCGAACAAACACGTCCAACAGACACCCAAAGGATCCGCTGGCTTTCATGCACAGAGGGGCTACACCTTGTGGCACTAGTGGGACCTACACAATATTGGGCATAATGTTTGGCATTGCGTTGTGTTATTGCTGGTTAGCGTGTATTACCAGTTTCTAGCAAATTACACTCACTCATAATCTATACCGCTTAATCCTGTATTCAGGGTCAGGGGGGCCTGGAGACTATCCCAGGAGACTTAGGGCACATGGCAGGGTACACCCTGGACAGGGTGCCAATCCATCGCAGGGCACACAGACATACACACACTCACGGCAATTTGGGAACGCCAACATGTCTTTGGACTGTGGGAGGAAACCGGAGGACCCGGAGGAAACCCACCAAGCACAGGGAGAACATGCAAACTCCATGCACACAGAGACGGGAATCGAGCCTGGCCGGGGATCGAACCCGGACCCTGGCGGTGCAAGGCGACAGTGCTAACCACTACACCACCGTGCCGCCTAGCAAATTGCAACTAACAAAAATTTGGTACATCTGGAAGAAAAATGGCTTATTGATAGCATGACAGAGAATAATTTGACCGACTATTAGGAAATCTCAAGAATTTTAGTGTATGTTCTGAAAATGCAACCGCCAAAAGCCAATGAAGTCAAATCGACCAAACTCTCTGAGAGTGATAGAGGACACTGTCCGTCTCCCCTGTCAATCACAGCATCATTAGCCAGTAAAGGTGTCTCTAAAGCGGGCACGGTACTCTGTGATGCCGAATGAGGAACAGTTTGACCAAATATAATCAGCTGGCTTTAGTTAATTTAGAGGGAACGTACAATGTTAGCACATACAGGGCATTGGTGGCTCAGTGGAAGGTCTCTCGTCTGCCATGCGGAAGGCCTGGGTTTGATTCCCAGGCAGTGCCCAAACCCCAAAAACTGGTCCCAAGCCTGGACAAAATGGCACGGTTGCGTCAGGAAGCACATCCAGCCTCAAACCTGTGCCAAGTTGTTGTGCGGATTTAGTGGTCCGCTGTGGCGACCCCTCGATGGAAGCAGCCGAAAAACTGACGACAACAGCATTAGTATGTACACTTACACTGGATTACGCACCCATCTGCTGACTAAACTCAAAAAACACATGAAGTTTACGCGGCAGGCTTAAAACTATCAACTTTATGCCAGACTATAAGTCTAAACTTCTCCACACTTTTCTCCACACAGACATGTAAAAGAGAGAAGTGGGTGGGGAATCCGCTGTCCAAAATGTCTCCGAATGCCTGGTTTCATATACCTTTTTTTTTTTTGGTCTGCAAATCCTTGCAAGAGATTTCTGAGGCTTTTTGAGCACTCGCAGTAAATGAAGCCATGCTGTGTTGAAGCAGGGGGAAAATCTGCCAGCAAGGTGAAGATCTCACGGCTGACAGATCCGAGCTGCTTTCAGCTTCATGCAACTCGGAAACAGTCTCTGTTCAAGCGCTCATTATATAACCGAGACCTTGCTGAGGAATAAAATAAGAATATGCTTAGCTCGTTAGGTGAAATATTTAATCCAGAAGGTGTAGAGAAACGAAAGGGAAGAAAAGATGAATGTACGTGTATAAACGTTTGAAACACTCTGGGTGTAGGGCGGGTGTTGCTGGAATGTGGGTTTGAATAGAGCTGAGCACTTCTTTAAGTCCTAATGTGTACATTTAATGGGTGTTAATGCGCATGTCTGTGTATGCACTTGTTTGTTGTTGGGTGATGACAAGTGCGCGTTTAGTTGTGAAGTGGATGGATGGTCTTACTGGAGCCTCAGTCAGCTCTGGTTACACACACACACACACACACACACACACACACACACACACACACACACTTGGCAGGCAACCTGAGTACAATGTCTGTGTGTTAGAGGATGAGGCTGTGGGCCAGACTCAGCCTTCATATCTCTTTCTCTCTCTGTTTTCTTGTTTCTCAGTCCATCATACTGCTGTGAAAGCTGTTTTCATTTACATGCTCTCTCTCTCTCTCTCTCTCTCTCTCTCTCTCTCTCTCTCTGTGTGTATGTCTCTTTCTCCGTCCACTGCCTGGCCCAAAAAAAGTTCACCGTTCCAGAAGAGTCAAATTATTGTCAAGCAAAGAAAAACATTAAAGTGACTGGAATCGGGTTAAGAACTCAGAACATTATTAAAGCCTGCAAGGATCGTAATGAACCGGCAAACAATATGGTCTGAAAAAACCATATTTTTTCTTCACTGCTGGCACGGCCATATTCTCCACCAGGACGCATGAACTTTCTTGTTCTAGATATGACGGAGATCCGATATTTAAAACCAGATTTAAACGATAGTCCGTAGCGTGTAATTTCCGCATTAACATGAAGCCGTGATTCCGTTTTTACTCTTCATTCACTGATATTTGGAACTGCAGAATGGTACACATAAAGATCAGTGCTATCTGGTTACTTCATGAAATTATCAATCTTATTTTCTTTCTTGCTGTCTCTATGGAAGCTTTCTGGAGAGAGAAAAAAACAAATTATATACCTTGAAATGTTTATACATGCAAGAATGTGATATGGGCGTATCTGTCATTAAGTCTTTCAAGTCTTTCATGCAGAGCATTGCTTGAAGAACATCTGTTACCATGGACGCCCACCAGTGTTTGGTCCTCAAGTGGTTTGGGTGATGAATGATCAGGTTTGTTGCTGATATTTGTACTGTTCGTATGTTTTGCTAGACGTTGCTGAGGAGTAGGATGAGTTTCCTTGGCCGGAGGTACTTCCTTGGGCCAGTGGAGCCGGTCTTCTTACATCAGTTTGACTACTAATAACTTGATTAGATCATAATTTCGTTAAGGTTATTAAGGTGATTAGAGAGAGTTTCCGGCCTTAAAATCAGTGATGTTTCAGCTATGGAGCAAAGGAGCCATGATGAAGGCCATGAAAGAGTGCACACAAAAGAGGCCACAATCCTACCAAAGCCCTTGGGGAACCTGTAAAAAAAATCTGTGAGTCTTTCACAGATTTGAGCGTCAACCAGTCAGTGACAGTGTACACCTTGGATTCAATCACGATCACTCTTTCCTTGCTCATGATGCATTTCTCAGGCTTTACAAACTCAAGGGTATCCAAGAACCTTTCCTTTTGAGGGAGCATCTGATCTCCTGCGTGATTTTTTATTTATTTACTTTCTTTAGGAAATGAGAGAAGACTAAAATATTCATTTTCCAGAAGAACGTCGTCCAGGTATGCCTGGAAGACTATGGGGGCAATGAACAAACCACACAGCATGACTAAATATTCATAGTGCCCAGAGGCAGCACTGAAGGCTGGCTTCCACTCTTTCTTCTATTTACTCATTTATTGACTTTTCTGCTTCTGGTTTTCCTGGTAGGCATCACGGTTTAAACGGGCTGAGAAGGTCAGTCTAGACTTCTCCATCTCTAACCACACATGGATCTCCTTCTGAAATGAAAAAGGCAACTGTGAGATATAATCTATCCAACAGGTTCTTGGGATGGGATATACTGATATACACAGTACCAGTTAAAAGTTGAGGCACACCTTCATGGTCCTTTATTTATTTATTTATTTTTACATTTCTACATGAAACAATGCTGAAAGCGTCCAAAATATGCAATAATCTCTTTTGAACAGTTGATATTGAGATGTTTCTGCTACTTCTGCTCTGTAAAGCCTTCTAATCTGAGGTGCTGGTTGTTTATTGGTGATTTCTGAGGCGGGTGACTCTAAATGAACTTCTCCTCTGCAGCAGAGGTACAGTAAGTTTTAGTCTTGATTTCCTGGGAAGGTCTTCATGAGAGTTCCATCATGAACAACAACAACTTTCTTTTTTTGACAATAACAACTGTTGGGAGTGGTGTCTCAGGCGGCGAAGGCTCTAGGTTGTCGATTGGAGTCTCTGGGTTTGAGCCCTGCCATTGGTGGGCTGCCACACTCCATCCTCTTCCAAATTACCAAGCCCATCAGACAATCGCAGAGAGCAAGCCCAACAACGCCGAAGAGAAACCTCATTTCCACCTTATTCTTTGGGTTCTTCAACACGTTTTGTGAACATCATCCTGTTTAAACTGTATAATCTACTATTTAATAGCGTTCTCACCTTCGGCGCTCTCCTTGCAACTGGAAATGTCAAAAATCCCAAAACATAACAATGCAGAAACATTAAGAATCCACACATGAGCTTACTGTATGTGCCTGTCTCTCCAAGCCAGTGAGGTTTTATGATATTATCTGAGGAAAAATTGCAAGATCCAACTAGTCACTTAGTTAGCAAATGTCAAATCTATCGATCTTTTGCAGACACATGACCACCATGAAGTCAGTCAGAACAGTGGATGGCAGAAGCACCGCTAACCAACATACTGGGTACTACTGGGTGTCTTTGTCCATAATTACAGAATGTTCGAGGTGTGGTTCAGAACCAAAAAAATAACAGAAAGATGAACTGATGATTACCTGATGCATTGTCACACCGATAAAAGAGTAACCTAAAGTAGTTATTGATACAGTATACAGTATGTTTAATGGTATACAACTATGTCATTCCTCCTGGATTCCGTGGTCATTACTAGCATTAGCATTAGCTCATTCAGTGCTTCTGTTGCTAATGAGACGATGTTACGAATTTTCAAAAACTGATGTTCAGGTAACGTCAACTAATACTGACATTTCAAGCTTTCTAATCAATAGCTGACTGTTCCTGGGTTCAATCCCAAAGCACGTGAAACGGAAAGCTATTGCACTATGTACGGTGATCGGGCGCTAGAGAAGGATTTGGGATTCAGCCTTGTGTCAGAAGCAAGTTAGACGTGAAACACAACTTTATGGAACTTCAGTGAGACTTAAAGCAATTACTAAGCAGTGAAAGTTGTTTAAGATGACATCCATCCATTCATAAATGTAGGAACCTCTGTTAAAAGTACCAACTAGGACCGTAGAGGCCAATGGTGACCATTGTATTTATTCCCATTGTGTATGACCGTGGTAGTACCTCCGGTCAGCATTCACACACACACATTCTGGGATTCAACCCCAGAACAGTTAAGCAGAATAGTTTCAAATGTCAGTATTAGTTAACATTATCTGAAGTTCAGTTTACGAAAGACAAACGCACATTCACACGCTACGCCCAATTTGGGGACACCAATTAGCCTTCGGACTGTGAGAGGAAACCGGAGGAAACCCACCGAGCACGAGGAGAACACACAAACTCCATGCACACAGAACCAACATAGGAATCGAACCGAGGACCTCAAGGTGCAAGGTGACGTCTTAAGATGACATGACATTATCAAATGTGTTTTCTCGCTGAAAGCGATACCACAACTGGTTGTGTATGTGGGTTTTGGCGCTGGCATGTGATAAGTAACAATCCCTTTCCCATGCAGAAAGTGCAGGACAGATGTCATGGATGGCAGACACATGAACAAAGTTCATCTTATTTACTCCCTCATTGTCTATACCGCCTTTCTCCTATATACAGGGTCAAAGGACACTCACAACGAGCAATTTGGGAACACCAATTATTTATTATTGTAAGCTGCATGTCTTTGGACTGTGTACAAAGACCTAATTCAGGAATCGAACCCTCGACCCGGGAGATGTAAGGCAACAGTGCTAACCACTACGCCACCATGCTGCTTAGCACAAAGTTAATAAATCAAGAATTTGTGCGCACTGACGTGACTGAATAATGAAAGCAGGATTAGGAGGAAAAGTCATAAAATAAACTCTTTTATATGTCGGAGAGGAATCTGGTGAGATTCACAAAAAGAATTCGCAAAGGAATGCGGTTCTTTAAAGAAGGGTTGTTTATAGAGCGTAGTGAAGCTCCGAGTGTCTACCACAGCCAGCAAATGGGATTGTTTTTAATGAAACAGTATAAATTATGGTGTGTCGTGGAGCGGAGGAAAGGGAGTCCTAAAAGATGAGACATGAAGAAAGAACAGCTATGCTACAGAGACGTGGCTCGCGACAGAAAAACACATCTCAGGCCAACGGGAGGATGGACGGAAAGTGTGTTCGGGGTTTTTTTTTTTTTTTTTCCTTCGCCGCGGCAATATGGCGAAGAAAATAAAGCCCAGCTGTTTTTACAAATCGGCCCGTTCATTCATTCTAACACCTTTGATATAACAAGTTAGGGGCTATGACCATGTATTTTCATCTCTGCCGACAGTCCTCCAGGCCTCTGGCCACAATGTTTGGCTCTTTCACCAAAGCGAGGATCTGCGGCTGCGGC